>RJWJ010012043.1:0-42975 GCA_004363605.1 Indri indri
TTTAGAAGGTACACTAATATTGAGGTTCAATTCCTAGCACTAAATAGTTCCAGTCCAAAAGCCTTATGTAAATTGGCTTATAGAAATTGCTGCAGAAATAGCAGCCTTTATGGTTGAGGGGTAGAGACACTATCACCTCTGCCCTTCCCACTAACAAGAGAGAGGTGGTTGAGTGCAGAAGTGAATCACACAGACTTCAGTCTCATGGAGGCAAGTGTGGTTCCACGCCCAGCTCTGCTAGTTGTGGCTGTTTGGCCTTAGTTATTCAATTTTTCTTAGCCTTAATCTCCTTATATGTAAAGTGGGGGTATTAACAATACCAACTTCAATAAGTTGTTGTAAAGATTAGGGTTTTTTTAATTTAAAAAAGTAAGTGCCTAGAATGGTGTTCTAAGCATGCAATAAAAGTGACCTCTTGTTAGAGGAAACACAAAGAAATTTAAAATGTTAAGCCAATGGCCGGGCGTGGTGGCTCACACCTGTAATCCTAGCATTCTGGGAGTCTGAGGCGGGCAGATTGTTTGAGCTCAGGAGTTCAAGACCTGCCTGAGCAAGAGTGAGACCCCATCTCTACTAAAAAAATAGAAAGAAATTGGTTGGACAACTAAAAATATATAGAAAAAATAAATTAGCCGGGCATGGTGGCGCATGCCTGTAGTCCCAGCTGCTCAGGAGGCTGAGGCAGGATTGCTTGAGCCCAGGCGTTTGAGGTTGCTGTGAGCTACGCTGATGCCAGGGCACTCTAGCCCCGGCAACAGAGTGAGACTCTGTCTCAAAAAAAAAAATAAATAAATAAATAAAATGTTAAGCCAACATCATTTCTGTGATATAAATATACAAGAACTATTTTCAATATGTAAGTCTCCCTCCTTACTTCCTTTATTGACCATTGCACTGATACAGTTTAACTTAGTTTTATGTTCTGAGTAGGTCAGTTAAGGTAAAAATAAAATAGCAATGCCTTGCATTAGACCCTCACAATTTATAAAGCAATTTCACATGCATTATCTCTCATATTCAACAGCCCAAATTTCTTCAAATAAGAAAACTAACCCTCGTTCATAGAGGTGGTGAGTGGCAGAGCAGGAAATAGAATGCAGTCTTCATGATTCTTTGTTTCTTGTAGAAGGCCACATCCTTCTTTCTAGGGTTTATAATCTCATCCCTATGCAGCCCCTATTTCCAGCCACTCTTGTGATGGAAGCTGAGCTGGTGGTGTTACTGCCATTTGTTAGGTGAGGAAATTGATGCTCTGAGAAGTTAGATGAATGACTTTCCCAATGTCACATGGCTGGGGAGGAGGAGACGTGAGACCAGAACCTGCTCATAGTCTAGTGACACAGACAGAAACAGAAGTAAGCACATTAATATGTGTTATAATCCTTTTATAATGAATTATAAGACGATGTTGGGTTCCAGAGACAAAGGAAAATAATTGTCCGTGTGGAGTTATATGTGCATGTATGTATCGTCCAGGGAAGGTTTCCCAGAAGCCACTTGGAGGAAAATTAGGCAGTGGGGAAACCATGTACAAAAGAACAGAGGCTCAAAATAACTTTGCCAGTGTGGGAGAAAATTCTCTATTCCTTGAGTTCAGCATCCTACCTCTTGAAGATTCTTCATTTGTACTTTCAATAGTTATTTATTGGGGATCCACTATGTGTGGGCTCTGGGCTACATGTTCCCATAACGTGGTCCACAGGGTGTCCATAGGCAGTTGGAAGTGCCCACATGGAATTCAGGAGCAAGCTGAGGCAGTGTGTGAGCAACAGTGGAGGGCACTGGAGTAGATGAAGTCACACCCAGGAGGAGAGAGCAGTGAGAAGAGCTGAGGACGGCCCCGAGTCCAGCATCTGAGAGACAGACGATGCAAGATCAGCAAAGACTAGAAAGCAAAGTTCAAAGACTGCAGAGGACAATCAGGAAAGGGAATGAAAAATGCAGATGAGGCCAACACTAGAACGTGCCATAGAGAAGACAAGGACATAAAGTCAACCACGGGGAAGGACTGTTGGGAGCTTGCCTGTGTTTTTAATGAACATGGTTTTAACAAACTGCAGGGGAAAGAAGCTAGGCAGTCGCTGTAGTAGCCTCTGGGATCAGATGACTGTCAAAAAGCTTGGCTAGGAAGAAAAGCGAGAACCTAGGAGTAGCCAAGGGCTTACGGAAGGGCTGAGGCTAAAACCGAGGGAGGGTTGTTTGGTTTTTTTAAGAGTGTGAGACACAGGCTTATTTTTAACCTAGAGGAAGAAGCCAATGAAGACGAAGACATCAGGAACTAAAGATGAGCAAGGACATAAAAACAGAAAAAGGGCTCCAAGGACTCAGGGAGATGTGATCTACGACACTGGCACATAGAAGAAGGGACTCCTTACCCAAATAGTGGTGACCCTTTGTTTTGTTGCAAATAACAACAAGAAAAATTAACCACTGGTTTGCAGAATGAAGCAACTCAAATAAGGGACGTTAATTGACTTCTTAACTGAAAATTCTAAGAATGGATCTGTTTCAAGGACAGCTGGATCACAGGCATTAGGACTCCATCTCACTCCATTTCTCAGCTCTTCATTTCTGTTTGGCTTTACTCCGGGCATGGAGGCTCCCAGCGGGCATTCTCTTCCCAACCGAATAAAGCTCTCAGAACTAACTCTTATTGTCCACATTGGGTCACATGCCCATTCCTGATCAAGGATTCCAGCTGGAGGGATAGAAGGGTGATCGGCTTGGGCTGGGTCCCACTCCCCTCTCTGAGTTAGAGGTGGGGTGAGCCCCTCCTGAGCCACATGAACTGAGAGGGAGGAAGCCCCAAGGAGAAGCAGGGTGCTGCTCACAGACAGTGGAGAAGAACACTCAGTCAGGAAAAAGCAGACAGACAAGCAGCTGCCCACTACCACTTGTGACAAGGAATCAGAATACTTTGGAGGCAGGGACGCTGAGGAAATCCAGGCTGGTGGCCCCTGTTCTGTGTGGGAGGTAGGAGGCCTGACAGCAATGCTGAGTAAGCCCTGCGGCCACCTCCAGGGTTCCCAGCGCTTCCACCCACCCCGTCCCCTCTTCCTCATTCCCCGGAAGGGAGGAGGGAAAGTCGACAAGGGGAATCACACCAAAGGAAAGAAATGCCCATTATGAGATGGAAAGAGGTCCTATGCAGGGGGAAATACCTGCAGGTGGGACAAGAGAGAGACTAGCTGAGAAAACGTAAGCCATGCCTGTCTGGGAAAATAGCTTTTCAAGTTCATTACTTATGAAAACAAGGCCCAGTAAAGATTCCAGAAGAATAAGCTAAGCTCTTGGAAAGTGCTGAGAAAAGCTGGTTTATTCTCAGCGTGTCTCTCTATTTTTATAACTTACCTCTATTCTCCTTCAAACAGGAATGGTTGGGCCCAATACCGTTGCATGGAGAGAGACGCTGTCGGTGTAAATATTCATGGGAACGGCTCCAGGGAGGTGCTGTGGAGGGTGGGGGTGTGTGGGGGGAGGAGGCCGCCCAGCTTTCTGAACAAGGATGATTAATGTGTATGTGGACACACCGAGAGCCTTTATCTTCAGAACACATTTCAGAAATGAAAAAGCAAACAAAGCTGATTATGAGGGAAATGGATTTGCTGTAACCGAGGAACAGACCTGGGGAGAGAAGTAAAGGCCACAAACTCAGCTCTTCAGGATCTGAGCGCTCCAGAGCTTAGGAGTGGAGATTACTTATGTTTGGGTTTGTAGACGAAGACACCTCCATGGCCCCAGAACAAAGCGTGGAGGAGGCAGGAGCGGGAGCCACTGCTCTGAGGCGCTTCTGACTCTTAGAGTCCACCCAGAAAAAAGGCAGACACCCCCACCTGGATTTTGGAGGAAACCTCCTGACCTTGCTCACCCGAGAATTTTGCCCCTTGAATTTGAGCGCTGATGATGCATGGTCTCCATGTTTCCAGAAAACCTGTTACCCAAGCTGGCCTGTTCAACTCCTCTCAACCCTTCTGGACCAGTTTGTACTCTGCCCCTCCATAAACCCTTTTCTGAGCATCTATTAATATGTCCAAGGACTCCCTCGTGTCTTCTCTGAACTCCAGGGGTACGTCCTTCGCGCAGCACTAACCCGGGTCCCGCCTCACTGCTCCCCCTTCCGTGCGCATTGACTGCCTCTTCCCAGGAGGGCCATCGAGCTCTAGAGGGCAGGGCTCTCAACTGGTTCATCTTGAGGTCCCTCTAACCTGGCCTGGTGCCTGGCAGATATGATACTCAGAACACGTTTATTGGTTGGATTCTTTCTTGCCTTAAGGTGGCTCCATGCCAGGGAACCAGGAGGGTCAAGAGCCAAGTTGGTCTCGGCAGTAGCCAGGGGTAGAGGCCAAGGGCAGAGGGAGGAGGGCCTGGAAGAGAGGACAGGGGACTGTCCCCAAGGCCTCGAGCTGGCATGGGAGCCAGTGCTGGAGTCAAAGGCTGTCTCTCTGACAGCGTCTGCTGAAAACCCCAAAGCTGTGGGAGCTCCTTCCTGCAGGAATCATGCTTCCTGTGGGGACTAGAGCCAACCAGTCCCTAGGAGCAGTTTGAGAGGAGTTTGCTGATTCATCCATTTCAACCCCTCTGGCGAGAAGCCTTTTGTGAGCGTTCCCTGGCAGCAGCACCATGAAGGCAGGTGACAATCCTGCTGGAAAGAGTCAGGTTCCTGTCTACCTCTGAGCTTGGTCCACTCAGCAAATATTTACTGGGCCCCTGTTACATCTGCAAGCTCTGCTCCCGGTGCTAGGCATGTAGCCATAAACAAATGCAACAAAAATCCCTGCCCTGCTAGAGCTTACATTTTAGTTGGGGGAGAACAGATAATAAATAACTTAAGGGAAATGTGTACTATGTTACGTGGTGTTAAGTGCTACACATGAAAATAAAAGAACGAAGGTGGATGGGAGTGTTGGTGAGGGAATTGTATTTTTAATAGGGTACTCAGGGAAGGCACCCTTGGGAAGGTGACACGTGAGATGGAGGAGGTGAGGGCATGAGCATGTGATAATCTGGGGAAGATTTCCAGGTAGAGGGAATGGCTTGAGCAAATTCCTGGAGCAGGAGTGTGCCTAGCATGTCAAGAACAAGCAAGGGAGTCCTGTGGCAGCCACAGCACGAGCAGGGAGAGAATAGCAGAGCAGGTCAGGGAGACAGCAGGAGCCAGGTCTTGCTGGCCTTTGCATGGAAGGAGATGGGAATTCACCAGAGGGTTTAGAACAGAACAGTGATGGGATCTGACTTGTGTTTTAACAAGATAACTCTGGCCACTGCAGAGGGGCCCAGGTTAGAGGCAGGGAGACCATTAGAAGGCTATTGCAGTGATGGTCATGGCAGTGGATGTCGTGAGAAATGATTCCAATTCAGACATAATCTGAAGGTAGAGTGAATAGGATTTACTTCCACTGGGGTGGATATGGGGTGTGGGATGAAGAGAGGAGTCAGGGTTGATGCTAAGGTTTTAGTCTGAGTGACTGGAAGGATGTGGCTGCTCGACGTCGTCTTTCTGGCAAGCTCCCTTCCTATACCTCATGATTCTAGATCTGGGGCTTGTCTCCACAAGCACGGGGAGGCCTCTGAACTCTGCAGGAGGGTGAATTCCTGCTCCTGACACCTCCTGCCCGTCTGCTGAGGCCTCCAAGCACATCTAGTCTTTCTCCAGTGCCTTCCCCTCTGTTCTCCAGTCCCAAGGAAGAGAACAGAAAATCAAAGTGACCAACATGGGGCAGCTCCAGGTTACAGAGAACATTCACCATTGTTCTCCTCCAGGATTTGATTTGTGAATCTCGTGCTCTGTACAATGGCCGCTATTCATTTTGGTAGTGAATGCATTCCTTCGGGCACTGAGCCTTCATTTGGGAGGTCCTCAGTGACCTTTTGAATCCTTTTGATTTAGATTTTTAAAAACTTCAAATTTAAGCCCTCTAAAATAGCACAACTATTTCATGGACAACCAGGATTAGATTTCAGTTTCCAGATCAAACAAAATCCTAGAGAATTTATCATATGAAACCATCACTAAATTGGATGAGGTTGGAAATCAAGTGTAAATTCAAAGATTAATTAAAATACAGACTCAGGCAAATTAGAATGTAGAGGGAAAGGTTCTAATTTCCTTCCCTCCTTCCTTCCTTTCTCTTTTCCATCCGGAACCTATTTAACATCAAATAGGCTCAGGAATCATGCAAAATGCTAAGGGTACAAACACGCAAAATGGATCTGGTTCCTCCTCTTGAGGGGTTCAGTCTGCTGAGGGAGACATCAGCCTCCAACTAAACTTACTATCATAGAAGGTGGAAAATCAATTTTAGAAGAGAGCCACAAATGAAGAGCCATTATAATAATGCTTTGCATATTTCAAAATTACTAATATGGTAAATTTTAAGTTTTCACCACAAAAAAGGAGAAGAATGTGAGGTTATGGATTTGTTAATTAGCCTGATTTAATCATTCCACTTGATAAACATACATCAAAATATCATGTTGGTCCCCATAAATATATATAATTGGTATTTGTCAATTAAAAATTAAATTAAAAAGCAAACAAAAAGCCCTGAAGAGCCATTAGACCATAGAAGGAGTATTTAATGCTGAGTCTTGGGATTGGGGAATTTTGCAGCCAGGTGGTGATATTTGAGCTGGTTGGTTAAAGGATGGAAATTTCAGCAAAAGGGGAAAGAGCATTTCGGGCTGAGGGAACAGCATGAAATCTGCCAAAGTGCATGGTGGTTTTAGAGAAGAGCTCCAGTAGCAGATGCTGAGGGGATTTTAATGATACTGAGGAAATTAGGAAGTGCAGCCTCCAGAGTGGAGGAAACAGAGCATTCGCTCCCTCCTGATGCTGGGGTCACATTGCTCACGTGCAGGTGTTCTTACATGGATGTCCTCCGAGGAAACAGCCAGTGAGAGCCTGACCACACAGGTTTCCCTAACAGGCTCTCTGGGGAAAGTTACAGAATTTTTCATCTAACTAGATCAGTGGACATTTTGAGAGTTAGAAGGCAATTTCAACTTGGCCAGAAACACAAAATGAGGAAAGGATCTAGTTGGGGGAAATGGGGCAGTTTCAGCAGGCGGGAAACACAGGGAAGTGGACCTAACTCACCAAAGTGACCTAGTTCCTGCCCTGCTCACCCCAATATCGTCTTGCCTCTGGAAGAGATGAAACCTGGGTAAAACTGGGAAGACCCATCCACTCATCTGACATGTGAATAGGTCCCCGAGACTCAAAGAATTGCCCCATTAGTCTTGCACAGAAGCTTAATATTTCATTAAAGATTTACTCTTTTAGCTGGAAAAAAAAAATGCAGGCCGGGCACGGTGGTTCACGCCTGTAATCCTAGCACTCTGGGAGGCCAAGGCGGGTGGATTGTTTGAGCTCAGGAGTTCGAAACCAGCCTGAGCAAGAGCGAGACCCCGTCTCTACTAAAAATAGGAAGAAATTAATCGGACAACTAAAATATATAGAAAAAATTAGCCGGGCATGATGGCGCATGCCTGTAGTCCCAGCTACTTGGGAGGCTGAGGCAATAGGATTGCTTGAGCCCAGGAGTTTGAGGTTGCTGTGAGCTAGGCTGACGCCACGGCACTCTAGCCCGGGCAAAAGAGTGAGACTCCGTCTCAAAAAAAAAAAAAAAAAAAAAAAAATGCAAACTCTTTTGAGGAAGCAGGGCAGCCAGGCTGAAAGGGCACTAGATCAAGAATCAAGAAAGCTAACCTCATTTTGACTTCAACTGAATAGCTGGGTGGCCCTGGGTACAACATCTCACTTCATCTGTAAAGTTTCCCAACACATTGCCCATTCCAAAATCTTGCAGAGTTTTAAAATCTGTATTGATTTCCAGGTCCCACTGAGATCCACTGAATCAGAATCCCCAGCAGTGGGATCCAGAACCTGCACTTTCTAGGCTTCTTGTGTTACTGGTTAGTGCTACTTGTGAAATAGTCCGGGTCCCGCCGGCCTCTGGGAACCAGGTAGAGTTGCATTTTGTGGCCCCCTTGTGGTGAAGTGGGGCCACGTGAATGGTTCTGGCCACTGAGTCGGAAGTAGAAGGGACCAGTGTCTCTTCCTAGCTGGAGCATGGAATTGCCAGAGTGAGACTGTCCCAAGCTGTCTTTCCCACTGGCACTTCAATTAACCACTTTGGGATCCCCAGGTGACCACAAGGGGCAGAGCACCCTGCCTACTGCACTACTCATGGAGCCTGAGTAAAAAATACCTTCGTTGTCATTAATATAAGTCACTCAGGTGTGGAGCTTGTCAGCACAGCCTGCCCTGGCTTAGACCGACCTATAATCATCCTCTGGTGATTTGTGCACAGCCAGCCTGACACCAGCCTTTGACAGCCCCTGGCCAGATGACCTTTCATGTGGCTTCTACACCTAAACTTTTCTGGCTCTGTAAGCAGGTTATCAGTTATAATCCTCTGATAAGATACTAACTAACAATCAGATGGATAAAGCCAGGTCTTTCTGAGAGTAGCTCCTGCAAAATGGGAAGTGTAAAGAGATTAGATTGGTAAAAGGTGCATAATTCGGGCTGGGGGTGCAGCAGAGCTCTCAGAGCAAAGCTATGGATGGGAAGATTATATTTAAATTTTTATCATATAGAAGATTATACTTAACTTTTAAAAAATACCTCTGAAGTGAACTATTTGCCTGAATGTCCTACTCTGCAGCCTGATAGAAAAGAGGGATTTATGGAAAGACACTTTCCCAAGACTCACCTCCCATTGGACTGAAGGCCAACTCGGCAGCGGAATTTCTACTTTTCACATTTCGATATTTCCTGGCACTAGAATTTTTATATAAATGGATGGGTAATCTGCGTCAGGGGTTTCCTCATGAGTAAAAATGGTCCCTTAAACTGCCCGGAAACTCCTTTGTGAGTATGAGACCTAAGCTCCTTAGCACCACAATTTGGGTCACTTCAATTCACTTTTAGGGGAGAATAACCATCCTGGTTTGGCCAGAACTATTCTGGTTTTGTGCTGAAAGTCTGGCATCCCAGGAAATTGGGCAAACTGAGACAGCTGGTCACCCTACAGGCCACCTTGTTTCTTTCCAATAACATCACTGTGAAGATAAACTCTCCCCACCCCACCCTGATAGTTGGCAAAGTTAGATTTCTAGCTCTTTCCATGTGCTCTGGCTCAAGTCAGGAAAAAATAAACCCTCAACAGCTTTTGTTCTACGGAAAGAGGTTTACAGATTTCCATATCCCAGCCAAAAAAGAAAAAATTATTCTCAGCTTGATTCTTTTGCCAGCTTGATAGGCATCAGCAGAGATGGGTGGCTTCCAACAGCGTTTTTCGCCCCTGAGCTGGTTTTGAACTTCGCAGCTCTGCCACTTGACGGCATCCAGGTTTCCAGACGCTGGCAGGGATGCCACAGTCTGTCACCATCAGGGCTGCTTTGAGTTTTCCTGTTCTGACAACTAGACAAGATGTCTTTTGAAGGGTGTTCAGTACTTGGGTGGTTTGTTTTCAGGATAGATGAGCCCTAGCGTAGATTTGCCTCAGGAAATATTAAATATTGAAGACCAGTCTGTATCCTACTTGAAGAGTCGGTTTAGAGGGTTATACGGACACTTTTTGTTCTGCAATTAAATAAATGCACTGACCTTTTGTCCAAAATGGATAATGAAGAACTGAATAGGAGCTCGTTGGAAAATGGCAGCATTAAATGCACTGCTGGTTTAAGTTGATACACCATTTGCTTTCTGCTGTCTTATACATGGTATTATGAAGTGAGTTAAGAAGATTATATTTAACTTAAAAAATACCTCTGAAGTGAACTGTTTGCCTGAATGTCCTTCTACTCTGCAGCCTGACAGAAAAGAGAGGAATTTATGGAAAGGCCAGATTTCCCAGCTATATCATCATCCTCTCTCCTTCAGTTCTTGAAAAGTCCTGGGTGCCAAACCAAAGGTTGTTCTGGAAACAATTTACTCTTAGAGAAATGCACAAAAGGAAAATAATGTGCAAAAGGAAAAAAAAAATCTACTTCCAGGGAGACAGAATTAGGAAGAAGCGAGAACATGAGACGTCAAATGAAATGACCAGAAAGAAAGGAAAGGAAGTGAGGACATTTCTAGAGGTGAGGATGGTCCATGTGGTAGGCGGAGTCACTGGGTGCCAGGAAATATAGTTTAAGATGTGTTGGGACAAGCTTCTTGTTTCATATATTCACTCTGGCACAGGAAGAATGACATCAGAAATGCTACCATTTCTTCTTTTAGATTAATTTCTCTCTTCCTCAGGAAATTTCCATTATGTGGAAACTCCCTTAGAACGGGGTGGTGTACATGTGGATGGATTCAGCTAACAGATTTTATTCTGCTGGCAGGAGAGGATGGGCACCTGGAAGGTTAGGGGCGCCTGGAGGGCTAAAAGGCATAGGAAGAAGTGTGAAGTGCGACAAACATTATTTGTGCTACTTCAACACTTTTCCAGCAGCTGACCTTGTGGGAAGGAAAAGAAAACAAGAAAGACTAAAATTGTTTGGATTGGACTTTTCTCCTAACCAGCCTCCTCAGGAATTTAATCTCAGTAAGATTTGTGCAAGTAGATCTCACCGTAATGTCTCTTTTATTTCTATAAGACTTTGGCTTTTCCTGCCAGCACCGCAGCACCAGCCAGCCTGCCTTCAGGGCTTCCTAAGTCTCGGGCTTTGAGAGAGGCACCAGTGTTTGATAAACGTGTGTCTGAGGAAGCTCAGAGATAGGAATGGTAAGAAAAGTGCTACCCTGGGAATCTCGTCTGGCTCCAATAGGCCACATCACTTCCTGTCTCCAGGGCCCCTCTCCTCATCTCTAAAATGCCTGGTTGGACAAAATGGCCTCTAGTGCCTTCTAGATCTTTGAGTCTATTAGTCTAGAAAGAAGGTTTACCAGAGAAGGAACCAGTTGTGTTCTCCTTTACACAAAAGGAGGATTGGGTTGTATGGAAGAAAAAGAAAAACATTTAAGTTAAAGATATAAATATTGCCTAAAATAAAAATTGATTATTTTGGTGCACTTTTCTAAAGAGCATGCTTAAAAAATTGATTCAAAATTATATAAAAAGTCAGATATGGCATAGCTACCTGATTTGGGGGAATGAAGGAAAAAAATGAATTATAGTAAAAGAAGATTTTATATAATAATTGTTTAGATAAGACCAGAAAATGAAGTTTAATTTATGCAATAATTTTTAAGATGAACATAAATTCTTGAAATGTTTCAAAATGTTAGACTCTTTCCAAAATTTATTTATTCTCAAAAGCAATGATTTCCTTATGACTGGCTAATTAAGTATATCTACAAATTAAAGTGAGCACTTTCTACTTTATGTATTTGTTTTATTCTGCATATTGGATTTCAATTTTTTAAATGGAGTTTTTCTGATTATAAAATCATTAAAAATGTGTTCACTTCTTTAGGCCTAAAGAGATTATATGGCCCTTCTTTCTGCCTTCAAGCTTCCAAGCAATGGATAGTTCCAATGACTCAACCATCATTGTCAATATCGATGTTAAATTAGATCCAATTTACTCATTAGACACAAGATGTTGGTTAAAGTCACCTCACCTCTGTGAGGAAATCTACCAATTCCCTTACCAAATTAAGGACAGATCTCTTACCAAATAATGGTGGCCACCACCAGTCATCAGCAAATGGGAGAGGTCTCAAAGGAAAGACGAATCTTTGAGGAGTCAGGGTTACAAGACCCAGCTTCCCTTCCATGTCAAGTCTTTATCCTTTGCTGACTTTGGAGGATCTGAGCTTGATTTCTCTAAGAAAGCCAGCAAGCTCCATGAAACTACTCTACAAGCTCCAAGAAACTACAAATTCTTCTTATATAAAATTGAAATGTTCTAGGAGGTTGGCTGGGACAAGATAGATGTGGCCAGGGGTGATTGATGCAGGGCTGAATTCCTAGGAGTCCAAAGGGGTGGAGCTGGGTGGGCACTGAAGCAGCCCAGGGCCAAAAAAGCCAGGGGATGAAGGCCTTGGTATTCTAGGAATTGTCCAAGGCCAAGCCAGGGACTGAAACTTGTCATTGAATCCCGGGGAGTGAGCACAGAGCTGGAAGAAGAGACAAGCCCAAAAGTTAGAATTAACCTGGGGATAGAGTAAAGACCAAGAGCAAGTGGGGAATTAAGCAGAGGATTCAATAAGGCTTCATGTTCTCAGATGAAAATGTAGAGTCCTATCTTTTAATCCAATATATGGCATTTTCCACCTGGTAGTATTTTAAAACATTTTTGATGGCTGCATCTATTCCACTCTACGAGGTCTGTCTGGAAAGTATCCAGCCATTGTTAATATAACGAGAATGGTGTGCGGGACATCAGTGTAACCTGGCAGTCAAGGACAGTGGAGTGGGATGCGCATGCGTGAACGATGATGATGTCACTGTACCAGCCAGTGGGGAACTAGAGGCCATTGAGTGAGCATGTGCACCGTGTGGCCATCACATTCAAAATGACTGAGCGAGTAGAGCAATGACTCTCTATCAAATTTTGCGTTAAGCTTGAACATTCCTCCATGGAAACTACTTGGATGATTCAGAAGGCTTTCAGAAGGATAGTGCAATGAGTGCAGCACAAATAAAAGTGTGGCACAAACATTTCAAAGATGGTTGAGAATCTGTTGAAAGCGATCCACATTCTGGAAGGTCTGCAACAAACAGAATACCTGAGAATGTTGAATGTGTATGGGTTTGGTTAAGAGATGCTGGGAGAACTGTGAGGTCCCAAGGTGCCTACTTTGAAGGGGACTGAGGCATTCTTGTCCTGTGTACAATGTTTCCTATGTCTTGTATCTTCTTCAATAAATGTCTCTATTTTTCATACTTCATGGCTGGATACTTTCCAAAAAGACCCTTGTATAGCTGTAGTGAAAGATCCTTAACCATTTCCCTATTGTTAGGTTACAGTGATTGGGTTTTAAGATTGATTCTCATTTTTAATACCTTTTAAAATTAAAATGGAAAGCAAAATTACTAAACAGATCTAGATTCACAGGTTTAGGAAGAAAAAAAATATAGATTTTCACTGTTAACAATATAGACATATTTAAGAAGTAGGGGAAATCTTGAAGCCATTAGGGTGAATGAGTGTTTTGGACCAAGCAACTCTGAAGCCTGAAAAAGTTATGAATGAACAGGAAAATGCTTGGATGTGTGTGTAGGATATAGATCTATTTTTTAATCTAAAGCATTATACATGAAAAAAATTAGAGATTTTTCTTAGAGAAGAATAAATTCAAGTCTAAATTGTAAAGAAGATTCACCTCATATTTGTTATTGTGCTTTTTAAAATCTTGCTCTAAGTTCATGTTGCATTTGTTAATTTTAGAAACATCTGAGTGCTATTTCTACTGAGTTTCATTTTTGTAGAAAAGACATGACTTATGGTCAAGGTGTCACTCTGTTGTCTGTGCCTGGGAAAAGTCTAGTCAATTTGTTCATGAAACTGGAGGGAGGCATCATGGGTCACCTGGCAACTGTTAATTTCAATACAGTTATGGGAACCAGCTGGAACCCTGCAAACCCAGCAAAAAGCATATGAAGTAGAATGTTGTATCTGGAGTTAACCCTATTTTAAAAATTGCTTTTGAAATAAGATTTGAGCAAGCCTTTTCACCAGGAGTAGAACTGGGTTCAGAGTTCCTGGAAGGTTGAGGAAGGCTGAATGCGAGAGCCCTTTCAAAGGGCAAAGAGCCATTATTAGTCAGGGCAAAGAGCAGTATAGCCAGCGCAGTCCCGATTCTCCCAGTCTGGTCCTTAGGTGTCCTAATAATATTCCAACACTATGTGTCCCGACATTCTGTGACCTTGAGCTGACTCTTCAGTCTGCCCTCTTGGGAAGTTTTAGTGCTGCCCTAACCAAGACTATATCCCTGTGATGCAAGTGTGAGTTGCGTAATGGGCTTTTCCTGGCTAAGGCCAAAGTAGAGGAAACCAAGGTAAATTTCAAATGCCATTTGAACAAATGATCACGGAAATCATCATGCCTATTCACATTCTTCCCACCTCACATCCTATGGGCAGCTCCACACACAGTTCAAATTCCCTGTAGCATCTATTCACCAGCTGGACAGCAAATTCCTTGATAAGCCCACAACAGTCAAGGGCTTAGCATCCAAGCTCTTTGCACCCCAGCCTCTGACTTCGACAAGTCTGTGCTTTCAAATCAGAGGCATTTAATGATTAAGAGATCTCAACTCTCCCAGCCTTGGGGAGTTGGACATACTGACAGGTGAGAGAGACTGGGCTGGTCTGGTGAAGGTGTTCTGGTGGTTTCCTCCCCCTAGATGTTTCACTGAGCCCTGTAGTTCCACAACTACATGCCTAGTAAGTTATTTCTGAAGGTAGATGACCTGACATTACAGCAAAGTAACGGGGCCCAGTTGTGCTGCCTCTCATGGCATGCCAGATCTTTGTAAATCCTCCCTGTGGCCTACTTGCTTGGCTCAGAGAGTTTCCCTATTCCTTCCTGTGCTTGGACACACGCAAATGCAGTCAGCCCGGGCCAGCTGCAGCTGCAGGGAAATGGGATTGGCCAACCTTCTGGAAGCTTTTCTCTCTGAAGAGCTTCCTGGTACAACTACTCCTGAAGCTCCTCACCTTGCTATGACCTTGGCTCCTTTTGCTTCCTTGGCTGCTCTACCCTCACCCCAGCAAGGAGTCATTAGAGGAACAAGCAAATCTGAGTCTCCCAGCTGTTCCTGCTTCTCGAGTTCCTGCCACTGCTGCATTCTTATGACCACATGCCCCTCTCCCCAGAGCCCACGAACAGGAAGAGACCTATTTGTGCCAGTGGTTCTCAAGATGTGGTCCTGAATCTGCAGCATCCATGTCATCTGGGAACCTGTGAGAAAGGCAATTTCTAAGGCTCCAGCCCAGACCTACTGAATCAGAAACACTGGGACTGGGGCCTAGCATTCTGTGTTTAATAAGCCTGCCAGGTAATTTTGATACATGCCAAGGTTTGATAATTTGCATTTCTAACAGTTTTCCAGCTAATGCTGATGCTGTTAATCTGAGTATCACATAGTGAGAACCACTCATTTATGCACTCAGAGAAATGGTTATTCTATACCAGAGGTTGACAAATTACAGCCAGTTGTCGAAATACAGCCCACCATGTATTTTTATAAATAAAGTTTTATTGGAACACAGCCACACCCATTAATTCACATATTGTCTATGGCTGCTTTCTTGCTGCAATGGCAGAGTTGAATAGTTTTGACAGAGATCATATGTCCTGCAAAGCTGAAAATATTTATAGAAAAAAGTTGCTGATCCCTGCTTACACAGACATAATCTCTTTGGGACAAACTACACACCACCTTGCCAAATGGAGTTTAGTCAAAGATAACAATAATAACACATGGGTGAACTGGGCACTTGCATATTTTTTCTGTCTAGAAATGAAAGGGGTTTCCCTAGACCTGTGAAAGCAGCTCCAGTTGAGATCAGAGGTCTTTGGTAGAGACTGTTGTTAGCAGTGTGCCCCTGGCCTACCCCAGGTCTGAGGGCTAACCCAGTGGCAGAATTTGCAGGTGCACAGGAGTGGAGAGGCAGAATGCTGGGCTGTCACTTGTATAAAGAAGAGGGTAATTTTTAGTAATCTAAGCGTTCTTGACTTAAAATTAAAAAAAAAGAACCACGTACCAATTCTTTTAAGGCAGCACACTCATAACTTTCTCAGATCAGCATGTCCATAAAATGAATGGTTTTATAGCAAAGGCGTAGTTGATTACTTTAGATTCTTAAAAGGGGGGAGGGTGTTCAAATTCTTTCCCTTATCAGCCGAGAAACTCCATTTTTCTTTGTTGACTCTCTCTACAGTCATTGAATATACTTTCCCCACTTTTCCCAGTTGTAAGTGTTCTTGGAACAAGAGCAACCTGTAAATGTCTAAAGCTGGAAAATGCCATTAGGTCAGACCTCCAGTTCAGTTTCCAATAGTCTTCCACTGGGGGTGATATCCTCCACCTTGAAAAGAGGATATTTTCACCTTTTCTTAAGAAATACAGAAAACGGGCATAGCCATTCTGAGATAGCAGTACCTGGAGGTCAAGAAGGCAGTGTGGTGGTGTGTCAGGAAATAACCTCTGGAATTTGAACACCCAGATTGAAATCTCAGCCCTGTCATTTTCTACTGGAACAGCCTTGGGCAAGTTACTTAACCTTAACCCCTCTGAAGCTGCTTCTTTATCTGTAAAATAAGGATAATTATATCTAGATAATTATACCTAGATCAAAGATTAACCAAAACCTAATACGATAAATTCCTAACATGGTATAGGGATATTCAATCAGTATTATTAACACTTTCATTTGCTCCCCTGGCATGTTGGTAAAGCTTTATGTTAAGATTTTTTTGTTTTGTCATTTCAGAACATTTAACTCAGAAAAGAGAGGTTCTTTGGCAACAAATTGTGCTGCTTTAAGAGAGCTAAAGAACTCCCCTAATTCAAGGAAAGTGCTTCATTCATCTCTGCTGAATAGCTGTCTTTGAAATTGCTTCTTCCTGGGTTTAACATCTCTACACAACATGGGAGGAGAAATGTGGGCCAGAGGACAAGGATCTTATCACCCATGGGGGAATTAAAGCTAAGTGTAACGATGATTCTAACAGAACGGGGTCCCAGGCCTGCTGAGACATTGACCAGGCAAAACATTTTTACTCCAAGTTCCCCAAGAATAAAGTGAGCAGGGAGGGGGCAGAGAGTGAAGGCACGTGGGAGAAGAGAAAGAGCCCCACAAAGATAATAACTATTAACTAATGTCTCAGCCTCTATAGTTTGCAGATGCCCAAAAACTTATGGATCATTGAAAGAAGAATCTTTGTGATCCCCAGACATAAAAATACCATACCAATAGGTGTTTTGTTATTAAGTGCTGTGCCCACTACCCACGTAAGAAATAAATCAATTAGTTTAGCTAAAGAACTGAAGTGTTCTTGGTGTGTGGCCTGAATGCTCACTCAGGGCCCTGCTTGCATTCTCCTCCTTGGAGAGGACTCCCTCCACCGTCTGAAGTCACCTCTCTCTCCAGCCCCCCTCCTACCCTGACCCACTCACTGTCTTATCATTTGAAATTCTATGGGGTATTTATCTGATTACTTGTTTATTGCCAGTCTCTCCAACCAGAATGAAAAGCACATTTGCCTTATTTCTTGCTGTATCTTTGGGGGTTTGAGCAGTGCCTGACAGGCACTCAGCAAACAAGTGTTTGATGGGGGAATGGATAAACCACCCAAAACAATTTTTTAAAAAAAATTCTGGTTAGAATTTGTGTCCCATTGTAAAAGGGAGGTCTATGACTAACCTGATTCCTAGTCTCTTGTTTTACAAAGATTTCTCCTATTTTTCTGGGCTCTCAGTTGCCATTCATTTGCTAATTTTTAGTCCTTATTTTCCTTTTATTCCTAGCCTTACCAAACTGGTTCAGTCAATACAATATTTAATATAGTCAGAGTAATGGACATCTTTTTCTTGTTCCCTGTCTCCAAAGGGAAAGCTTTCAACATTTCACCAGTAAGTGTGATATTTGCCATTGGATTATTGAGACACCCTTATCAGATTAGGGAAATTCCCTTCTATTCCTAGTTTGCTAAGATTTCTTTAATGATGTGTGAATGTTAACATGAGCAAATACTTTTCCTACACCTATTGGAATGGTCATAGGATTTTTTTTTTCTTTTATTATCAAATGTTAAACCATCCTTCACATTCCTGATGTAAATCCACCTGGGTCATGAGATATTATCCTTTTATTTTCTGCTGGACTTAATTTGCTAGTATTTTGCTTAGAATCTTTACATCTATGTTCATGAGTGAGATTGTTCAGTGACTTTCTTCTCCATTACCCTCTTGTCTAGTATTAATGTCAAGGTTATGTTGGCCTCATAAGATGAATAGGAGTGTTCTCTCTTTTTCTATTTTCTGGAAGTTTGTGTAGGATGGCTGTTGTTTCTCCCTCTAATATGTGCCAGAATTCACTTATCAAGTCATCTAGGCTTGGAATTTCCCAGTGCTTCTATCAGAGGTTAGGGAAGCAGTAGATCATATTAATCCAATTTCAGAGCTCGAGGGAATTCAGAGCTTGGCTGCAGTCGCTTCAAGGCCTGGTCTACTTCTAATTCACCCTTACTTTTGGGATTTAGCTATTCAGAGTCCCAAACCAAGGTGTAGGAGTTTGTACAGCCCCTACCATCATCTAGGACTCAGACTTTGTCCCTTTATCCCAGGTAGAATGTCAAAAGTGCCATTTAGCTTGTCAGCTTTCTCCTTTGAGAATCGGCAGAAGCCGCCCACCCCTTCCAGGATAAAGCAGCTTCCAGGTAGGAGCTCCCTGATCTGGGTTTCCATCTTCCCCCAGATCTTGGTTCAGTGAGTCTACACTGACCCATTACCTTTCTGATGCCTTCAAACAGATGCACTTTTATTCTGTCTAGTTTCTGGTTCTAAAATTTTTAGTTGCATAGCTTGTCTGAACTACCTAGTTCGCTATTACCAGTTAATAGTTTGTTTTTGTTTGTTTGTTTGTTTGTTTTTCACACAAAAAAGCAAACCAGAACCTGTACACCCAGGTGAGTTCTTTCAAAATAGTCATTTGTGATGGTGTAAATTCTTACTCCAACAACACTGCCTTTGCCGAGAAATTCTTTGGATCTTCTCATTGGCGTTGTCTTCAGAGCCAGGTTTGACCTATACCCTCCTATTCAAAGCAATTCAAAAAATATTCTTGAGTATCTACTGGTACCAGACACCCTATGCAAGATACTAAGAATACAGAGCAGATAACAGAGAGATTCACAATCTACTGCAGAGACAGACATCTAGACAGAAAAATGGTAGCCAAATGTAGGTATTATTACAGAGGCAGGAGCCAAGGTTATTCACACAGAGAGGACGGACAGCACAACCGATTCTTCCTAGAAAAGCAGGTTATATTTTAGTCTGAGCTCTAAAGGGAAAGCAGAAGTTTAGCAGTAAAGAAAAGGAGGAGTGGTTATTCCAGGGAGAGGGAACAGCAAGTGCAAAGAGGAAACAGGGCAGGCTGAGAGGCAGTGTGGCACACTGGTGAAGAAGGTGACACCCCTGTGTGGAAATACTGGCTCCAACAGCACTCAGTTGGTCAAGTCACTTACCTTCCGAGCTTCAGTTGCTTCTCTGCACAGTAGCAATAATAATATTTTCTACCTCATGAGATAGCTTATTTAAATGAGATCTGTAAAGTGCATAAGACAATATTTAGTATATAACAAACACTCCATAAATAGTAAGTTTTTATTATTGGAGCATATGATGTAGGTGAAGGAGATGGCAAGGGATAGGGAACACAGATTTTGGTCTCATTCAATTTAGTCAGCTATTTAAAACAAAAAAGCACTATTGGAAATATAACGAGAGTTATGTCAGGGTTGGGAGGAGAAGAGTTGGAGGAACACCCCTGAAGAGGAGCTCCAGGACAGACTCCCACAAGGCAGGATTGCAGGAATTAGTGGTTAGACTCCTAAAAAGACTGCTTTAAAGGAGATTGATGTCATCTGGATGTACAAGGCTTAACCGGTTGTAATAAGACATTACTTTGTAGTCTCCCTGGAGCTTTTTCCCCCTTGGGCGCATCCATTCCTCAGAGCAACCCCACACGACCAACTCAGCTCACTCCGCGCCTTCCCTGGCCATGTCTTCTCTTCAGGACACCTTCCTTCTCCCCTGATGGCTGCTCAAATCCCACCTGACCGCCAGCTCCCACTTCTCCTATAGACTCTTCTCTTACTAATCCAGCCCCTAGCAACTACAAGAATTCCCCGGCATTTTATTCTGTTCTGCCCTACTTCTCGTAATAACAATTTCAAGTCACTATTTCTGTCTGTCAACCCATAGGACAACCTTTTTCAACATGAGGGTCATGCTTCCTACCCTGCGTAATATGGCAGGGAACACATACTCTGCTCTCGATAAATGTTTATGGATTAAATAATAACAGCCAATATATGACCTGTGAGGTGATGAAGCTTTATTTCTCTCTCCATTCCTTCTTTCTAGAAAGGCTGAAGACAAGATGTTCAAAATAAAATAATTAGATCGAGTTAAGGAATATATGATTAATCTATTCATCCGCACTAATTGGAATGTGTCTTAAATTGCCAATCTGAAAATGGTTACCACAGCAGCACCAGGAAGAAGATGCTAAAGATAAAAGCCTTTTTTGTATCTTGAATACTTTTTCTTTGCCAGCTGAGAATGGCACCGTGACTTAGGGAGAGAACACAAGCCCAGGAATTGGATGATCTGGGTTGGAGGCCTGACTCCATCCCTCCATTTCTTCTCTACAAAGTCAGTTAACCTCTGGTGGGTTAATTAGACAGTTATGAAATGAGAACAATACCTACCCCGCCCACTTTAAATGAGAATAATGAATATGGTGGGTTCAAATGAGACAGCACTATACAGATGCACAGTTGTTATCTTACAGAGACAAGATTTAGCTTATGCTGAGAAAGAAAAACCTGGAAATAAATACTCCTATCTTATTAGCTTCACTGTCTCCCCTAGAATCTTCTAGAATGGGGATTGGCAGTACTGAGGGAGCTGGAATAAAACCAGTGTTCATTCTGCCATGTTCTAAAAATGGGCCCACAGGAGTGAAGTCTATTTTCAAAGGTAGGGACCAGAAGTGGCACGGAGAAGTTGGCTTAAGATAGGAACAAAAAACCTTGGAGGTGTTACAGCCCAGGACGTATTACACAATGTTGAGTCTGGGCAGAGGAGAGGTGAACAGAGACCTCTTCCTCAGCTGACTTGTGCAAGGGAGGCAGCTGCCCCCACAACCCTTTGTCAACTTCCTACCTTTACTGAACTTGGTGTAGACAAACCCTCTAGGGCTGAAAGAAAAAGAAGACTATTTGAGGCCAAATCACTTAAAGGAGTTCAACACACTTGCTTCATACGGATGAAGTTAAGCTGTCCAGCCTCCATATTGCGCACTAGCACAATGCCCCCAAGCATTCTCTGCACTAATTAATTTCCAATTAATTTCTGCTCTTTGCATATTTTTGTTTACCGGCTTTCTTCTGCTGTCGTCAAGTCCAAGAAAGAATACAGTAGGAGTTCCTGCTCCAGTGTTCAATGAAACTTGGAAATGGACCAGGATATAAATGGATGTGATAATTATATGTCAATCATCTAGCATTATTGAAAACAGCTCACTGCAAACATGGAAATATTCTTAAATAACCAAAGATGACTTGTGAGCTGTTTTAAATACAAATTCTTATTGGTATTGTGCCATTCTATTTCATATAACATTTAGATATGAAGTAGAACTTCCTGAATTAGTTTTATGGTTCTTTGTTCAAAATGTTGAACTAATGGATTTGCTCTCTGTAATCCCAAGAGTGTTGTGATCGTTTTTTTCCAGACAACAGTGCTCACTATACATGGTCCAATTTTCATCTATCAAGACAAATGCTCTGTTCTTCTTTTTGTGTACTTAATCAATAAATTTTCAGCCACATTGTAACTTACAGTCTCAAAATCAGGCATTTTGATTTGTGAAGGCCATCAGTTCTAACAGTTTTCAAAGGGAAGGTAGCGTTGCAATTTTTATTGTTTTTTTTATTGTTTTTTCTCATAAGAAAACAATAGATTCTGGATTTATAGTAAATCCCCAAAGCAGAATGTTTCATTTTAGGAAGCTCGCTCTCTTCGAGTTTAAATATGTATTCTGAAAATGGCATGCAGAACGTCAAAGTGACCAGCCATGAAGGGACAGACTTGTGACTACGAAGAGACTGAGAAGCAGGAAAAGCAGACTACTTCATACATTGCCGCCATATGCAGAAAACACCCACTCACTCCTGCCCCAGTTTGGTTCTTCCAAATGATAGTCAAACCAAACTCAATCATTATTTCTTCAAAGAAGTCAAGTCAATGTACCTGGGACTGCTAATAAAACGGTTAAACGATACAGTGACCCCAGAAGGTTCTTGTAAAACCACCTGGCTGTGTAAACCTTGTTTTAGATGACTGAAAGGCTGACGAACACTCTCATTTGGACGGTACTTTTTTGTTTTTCTTCGCTGAAGTCACCTCTAATCATCCTAACAGGTTGACGGGCCCCAGGTGATTTTTCATGCATAGCTAGCACTAATCTTGCTATTTGCAGATAGGCAGAGCTAGAGCTAATGCAGATAAAACTGTTTCAACATATGGACTATGAAAATTTTAAAAAGAAAACAGAAGCTACATTTTGTTTAAGTTTTAAATTAAAAAAAAAACTATAAAATTAAAATGCAAAATATTAGCATCCAACAGGGTGGCCACTTTCATCCTCCTATAATTAAAAATGCATCTTTTCAATAAGAATGGGGCATTTTCCACCGCCTTCTGCTTATATGTGATGCGTTTACCAAAGAGCTCAATCACAACACATCATTACTAATCGAGCAGATAAATTGTTCAATATTTCACCTTATTCCTCTCTGCCTTCAGTGACTCCATCCTCTCCCACCAACTGCAGGACGAAAACAACATTGTGGAGGGGTGTAAATCTTTCTGGCAAATACACAATTTAATAAAACGTGTTATTTCTACTGTCTCAAGTTTTCTGGGTTAGCCTTATCTGCCTGAGTATACATTCGACAGAAATATTCATTTTTCAGCATTTCTAGTGACAATTATTCTAAAAATGGGGGTGGACAGCAGACACGTAGTCACTCAAGAAGTTTGTACAAGCCGCAGTGGGCTGGGAAGCCTGTGTCTCAGGGGGGTTTCACTGTAGTGACTCTGGCATTCACATAGCCGGTTACTTCAGTTCAGATTCATTTCATCTTAATTAGGACAGACAACGTAACGACACAATCCAACACATATGGTAAGAATTATAAAACATTTGGGATGGCTGCTGGCTCCTGATCTGGTGGTATTTACTATTGATGTGTACATGTAAAAATATTAGGCTGAGGAGTAGCAATTGCCACTGCGCCTTGAGGCAAGAGAAGTAATACACTCTGGCTACCAGAAACTGCACAGGGTAATCAGAGGCAAGGCACCCTTTTCTTACATAAAGGATTTGAGAGCTGCATGCAGTCTTCTCTTTCACACGCACCAGCTAAGAGACCTTGAATCTCTCTGTGACTCAGGGTTCTCCTCTAAAAAATGGGGCAATACCAACTCACAGTTGCTGCTTATCAGGCATAAATGAGGTGATATCTGTATAGAACTTAGTTCTATACAAGTTCTCTCTAGGTAGAAAGAGTATTGCTATGAGTACCTGGGTACCTACCGAACAGGTTTGAATCTCTTTATTTTGCAGACATCTGAACTGTCTGTACATTTAGTTTATACTCACTGGAAGAAAGATCTCAGGAATGGCTCACATGGGAAATTAAGCTGCTTTTCTGAAGAGATGGAATTATCCAAGTTTTCAGTACCTTTCTCTTATTCTATGTGACAATGCTCCCCGCCTCCTGTGGAGCTATAACAGAGCAGCTCTTGACAGCCTATGTGAGGATGCATATGTTTCCTTTCTATTCCTTTTCATGAGACATTAAAAACTCCTTTACTTTAGTGTATTAAGAATCCCATCCATACAAGAAGAACAGCCTCGGCTCCCAGGGACCCACCCTATCATGGGGTAAGATGGAAGTTCTCTATTCTTCACCTCCATTCTACTCATTCTTTTTACTACATTTGTCCTGATCTTTTAGAACCATTACCATGCTCATTGTGTGTATGTGTCTGGGGAAAAAGCAACTAATGAGTGTTTGTTTATGTATATATGTATTTTCAGCTCCCTAATTAGAATGTAAGCTGTTTGAAAACAAGAACTTTAATATATGGATGGTTTTTACTATAGAAAATATTTCTAAACTGCTTTCATTGTGTGCCTTAGGAAAACCAGGCACCTCCAATAAACAAATATTTATTTAAAAAATATATACATATACTACTGTGCTCTTATTATAGTAATTATAAAATACACAAAAAGTAGAAATTTTTAAAAGAAGGGATTAAAGATGTAAATATGAGTACTTCAAATATTTTCTTCCCACATCACAGCAGACTGTCTCGTGGGGAATATCCATCCCGTTTTGGAGGTGGCTGCCCCCCAGCATTGAGTAACAGGACAATCTGTTTCAGGACTGAGCAGCCACACTCGGCACTGAGATCCCAGACGTGTTTTCTCGTTGCTTTTTTCTTCCCATCAGTCTTCTGTCCACCAAGCTCTGTCTGTTTAATGCCTTCCTCTCCTGCTCACATGACTCTGCAGGTATCTGAGGGAACATTTGGGGGGCTAATTTCTTATTTAGCTTACACTCATGATTATCTTCCACGATTATTTCCCCGGATGCAAAAGGTACACCAGCAGCCTGCATCTTCCCTGCTTGCTGATAAATACAAGAAGCCCCCAGAAGTATCTCGTTCCCACAGAGCCTGCAGTCTGCCCGCTGTTTCAGTCATGTTACATGTGCCGTATGGAAGCGCCACCCACGAAAATTGTGGAAAAAGTTCTTTGCAGAAACCATCCGGCTTTTCATTCCAGGGTGCAGATGGTGGTGCGGTAAAGGCTGGTGGGGATAGGCTGGAGTATGTGCGATGTAGAGCTTGGGACATTTGTGGGTTTCCATGGAGCCCACACAATAGCTCTCTCACCTGACAGGTGCTAAGAACTCCTAGGATAGCGAGTTCTTCAGAGAGTTTTCAGTCTTCCTGTGAAGACAAAGTACGGACTGGAGAAACTAAATTACAATACAAGTGGCTGGTATTGACAGGACATGGCAAAGTCATACAGAGAAAGATCTGGGTGGACGGTCAGAGTCCTGACAACATGCCCGTAGGGCCAGAACTGTACAAAAGAGATGCCCAAATTGACCAAACGTGGAAACTCATTCTGAACAGGGTACTGAACACACCTTTCCAATGTTGCCGGAAGCCATTCTTGATGAATTGAATCTGCCTTGAAAGGGCAAACCACAAAGTAAAATTTAATAGGTGGGCAGGTTTTATCACTAAGGAGAATTTTCCCTGAAAGCAGAAAAATAAAAATCATTCCATTGTAAAACAGTCTGCAACCATCCACTCCAGAATATCGAATTTCTGCACCACCTTTTCCTCCATGACTCTTTCTTCAGGCTTTTGACCCCATTGTCCAGTCCAGTTGCCAGCACCGCCTGCTATTCTATACACCCCACAGAGGCAGCACAGAGCCCTTGGAGCACCTTCAGCATAAGGGGGTCCTCTCTGTGGTGGCCACAGCTCTAAACACCCGAGAGTCGAGATGAATCCATGATTAATTCTTCATGTGATTTCCAAATGTGAGCTTTTCATTTGCTTTCCACACCTCGTAGGGAGGAAAATAAGTTATCTGTCAGTGATAGAGAAAGGAGGAGAAAAGATGACAAAAGTTGGATGATAATGATTAAAAATATCTAAATTTCCTGAGGATGTTTCTTAGGTTGGTCTCCTGTCACTTACCAAACACACAGGCAATGTTTTTAGAGCTTGTAAAACTTTGCAGTCCACAAAGATAACTGCCCCCTTGGAGAGCCCTTGTCAATGCCCTGGGTCCCTTAGAGCAGTGGTCCCAACCTTATTGGCACCAGGGACCATTTTCATGGAAAACAATTTTTCCATGGACCAAGGGTGGGGGGTAGTTTGGGGATGATTCAAGTGCATTACATTTATTGTGCACTTTATTTCTATTATTATTACATTGTAATATATAATGAAATAATTATACAACTCACCATAAGCTGGGGACCCATGCCTTAGAGAGCCCTTGTCAATCAATGGCAGCTGTTCTAGATGAGACTCTGATACTTTCTTCTTTAGACTACTGAAATTGCCCTCTAATCGATCCCTCTCCCTCCAATCACAGCCTTCTCCAATCCACCCTCCACACCGCTGTCACTATCTTTCTGAAATGCAAATTGGATGACATTTCATCCTTGTTTAAATACTGTGATAACTCTACATCACCCACAGGTTACATTTCAAATTAAACACAACATCCAAGCCCTTCTCACTCTGGTCTCGATAGATCTTTCTAGCTCTGTTTCAAGATCCTCAGCTCTACTCTGACCCACTGTCCACTGTACAATGGACAATGTAATCTCCAGACAACATGCCTTCTTGTTTAAATGTGGCTCTCTGCTCAAATTGATTCCTTTGCTTGGGACACCGTCCCCGCTTCTTCAACTTGCGAATACCTTCTCTCTCCTCAAGTCTTAGCTCTAATCCCTCGTTCCTGGGAAGCCTTTTTCAAACACCACCAGAGTTCCTCACCCACTTCTCTGTTCCCATCCTACCTCCTACTTAGCACTGTCATGTCTTAGAATAATTACTGTCTACTTACCCTCTCTGCCTCCATACCCCAAAATCCTGACACAGTGATACCCAAGGGCTACTCAAAAAATCCACCATGACTGACTACACAGAAGGGAACTTACTGACCTTCAGTGTTTCCTGTTAAGGAAATCTCCTTCTTAGGAAGGTTCATATAACTCTTGTTTGCAGGTGGCCCAATCTTCAGATTTCTTGACATGGAGGATCTCAACCTCAGTCACCACTTCTCTATAAACATCTCTAGTCAGATTATAGGACTTTAGGTAAATAAACAAAACCTCAAGCTGAAATAGAGTAGAAACAGAAACATAACCCAGAAAGTGTCCTTCAGTGCTAACTCTTCTTCCCTGCCACATATATGGGACACTTTTTAGATATTGGTTCTGCTTTTAAAAAATGGGAATTGATAGTAAAAAAATATACTTTGTTTTATATGGGACAAATTATTTAAAATTAGAGAAAAATATACTCTCTTTGATTCTAACTGATACCATTTGCTTCTATAACCATACTTGTTTTTAGTTATTTATTAAATATAAGGAATAACTCCAGAACTGACTAAACTTATCAAACCTAACAGTAAAAGCAGGAGTGACTCAACAGGAGTAACTCCAGGACTGGCTAAACTTATCAAACCTAACAGTAAGAACAGGAGTGACTCAGCAGGAATGACTCCATGACAGACTAGACTTCCTAGAGTAGGCCTAAGTCTCGGTTTCCCCGAAATGACACTGACCACAACTGGCACCGACACAAAAAATCAAAAATCCCACCGAGGCTTGGAACCAACCAATCAAGAGTCAAAACAATCAGCCACTTTCAAAGAAATCAATGAACTGTGGGGGGGTGGGGGAGGGCGGATAATGTGCCCAGCGTGTCGTGTGAAACCTACGTGTCGTATGAAAAAAAAGATATAAAAGCTTCACTTTTACCCCAAGATGGGGTCCCTGTCCCGGCTCACAAGAAAGGCCACTACGTTGATGCTCTGGGACTTGAACCCTAACTCGAACTAGCCAATAAACTCCTTTGCCATTTACAGCCTCAGTGACTCTGCCTCTCTGTTCCTAGAACTGAGGGGAACTGAACCTAATACTTTATGTATGTGTATATGTGTAAACTGCACAAGTCCTGGGTGAACCAGCTGCAAGCTGGATTTCACCAGCAGCTCTGCATCGCATGTTCTATGATTGCACCAGCCCTTGACATTGAAAGCGTACTTAATGAATCACTGAATTGGGTCTTAATTGTCTTTTTTTCTTTCTATTTTTATAGAGACAGAGAAATCTAAGTTAAGAATGCTTTTGCTAATAGATGCATCTTGGTGTTGAAATGAGGCTGCTTTGACCCATCGATGTCCAAGTTCATTCATTTATTCCATGGAAAAGTCACTATGATGGTCTAAGTCCACATTTCCATTCTTTTTTTCTAACATTTAGAATTCATTTTCTCTTGAGCTAATTGTTCCCCACACCAAGGCTACAGCCACTCAGCGAAATCTGCATTTGTTTTGCAGAACAGCAACAAAGGCTTACAGCCAGCTTTCCAAAGTACTTTCTCTAAAATGAGCCAAATTAAATTTAAAGATCATTCTAGAACATGTTCCTGTCCACATTTGTAAAAAAAAAAAAAAAAAAAAAAAAAATGACTGCTTGGCAAAGCACCATTAGGAAAAAAGGGCAAAATCTCCCCAAAGATTTTCAACTTTCCTTTTTTACACTGGTTAGAAAAGTGTTTGGAAAAGCAAATTGTGGTTTGAGCTAAAAACAGAAAAAAAGAAAAGAAAGTGTTGTGGGAAGAAACGTATTAAGAAATGCAATAAATCATAATGTTTCATAATCCCTTGAGACCAATATTAAGGACTACCAGAATCTAATCTCTCTAAATGTAGAAATAGTATATTTACAAGTTAGTCCAAGGAATATATTTTTCTATTGACTTAGATAAAGAAGTCTCTTCCCAAAGTTCACATAAGCTTTCTTTGTAAACATACTTTTGTCCTCCCAGTATTTTCATTAAAAATATTTTAGGGAATTTTAGTGTAATTATCATTAAACTGCCCAGAGTTAAATAATTAGGTTCTCAATAATTGAATCTACACATCTCCAATACCTATTTTAATGATAAATCTAGAGTATATTTTTTTCTCCTTTTGCAGAATAGATGAGGCAAGAATATGTAATTATCCACAATGTGTTTTGCTCAACTGGTAAAGACTGGAACACTGGGATCTTCTTATTCGAGTAAGATCAATAGAGACTATCATCTGTTAGCTTGTCTCTGGCAGTAGCCTATGTAAAATGCCATGAAGAAAGGCTAAATCCTTGTAATATATGGGACCAGCTTGTAATATTATACCACAGGGAGACAAATCACTATTTAAGGCTCAGTAGTTGGCAAAAATGATTCTCTAAATTCCTTTGTTGATTTTTTCTCCTCCCTGTTATAGTAATTATAACTATGAATATTATTTCAGGAAGTGTTTTAATATTTCTGTAGGATTATACTACAATAGTACAGGGTTTTATTGTCCTTTCTCTATGATTTAAAGCTAGAATCTCCATTCAACAAACATTTGTTGAGGATTTACCCTGCCCTTGGCCCTGTGCTGAGCAGAGAAGATGTAAGTATAGATGGTATCATATTTACCCCTACTACTTAGATGCGGGGGAAAAAAGACATATCTTTGTTTCCTATAACTGATCTTATTTTTCTCTAAAATCTTCATTCTTACTCATGGCAGATGAGGGAGCCCTTAAAATATTTAATTCAAAGTTAGTTCCATCTTTTCTGATTTAAATGGTCAAACTCTCCATCGGGGCTCTCTCTTTCTTCCTCTTTTCCTTCTTCCCAAAATGGTGTCAGGGAGAGGGAGAAAGTGTAGTTAACTTCCAGGCTGCGGGAGAGAAGCCTAGTGGCCATGCAGTGCTGCCCTGCTGCCCAGGCCATGCTAGTGTGAAACTTTCATCCAGAGTTTAGGATTCTTCTGAGCATCCTGAGGCCCAGGGAACAAGTACCCCCAAAGCCCTCCCCTCTGGAGGTTATTTCTAATCTCTCCCTCCCCTCTGGAGAGTTTTAACCATAGTGGGTGGGTGGGAGGTAATCGGGAAAGGGTGAGCCCAGACACTTCCTTCTGACTTCTTTTCCTCTCTTCCTCTTTCTGGCAGAAGAGGGTTCTATTTTTCTTCCAGTGTAAGACTCAAGGACACATAGCTATTAGCTAGATTAGATTAGGGCAACCACATAATTTGTTAGCCAAAGTGGGGACTTCTTAAAGTAAAAGCAGTGGAAGTACTCCCACTCATAATTGTGCACTAAGTAACAGGTTTAATCAGATCCTGACCTGGATTAACCAAGATACATGGTCTCTATTTAGGTGGGACCAAAATTCATGTATCCCACTTCCAGATTTAGGATTCTCTGCTTTATGTTATAATGGCTCTTCCTGAATAACAGTGCAGAAGTTGATATAGCAAGAGATTTCCTGATAAAAATGTGTATACCAGAGTTTCTAAAGGAAAGGTCACCTGTGTGCATGTATACCCAAGAGACTGGTAACATAAATAGTCATTGGCTGAACCCGATAATGCAATTATCTCAGCAGTATCTTTTGTGTTACAATCACAGAAAGAAGGACACCAACAAAAGAGGGTAGGGGCTCAGGTGGACTTTGGTCTGTAACACATTTTCTAAGCCTACCTGGTGGGTTGGTTGCTTAGTTGCTTCTTGTATTTGTGGTTATTGTTTTCTCTAGCATTTAGATCCATTCAGTTTTAACTCAGGGAATCAATATATCCATTCATGTCTGCATATACAGTTGACTCTTGAACAACATGGATTGGAACTGCACAGGTCCATTTATGTGTGGATTTTCTTCTGTTTCTGCCACCCTCGAGACAGCAAGATCAACCCCTCCTCTTCCTCCTCCTCCTCAGCCTATTTAACATGAAGAGGAAGATGAAGACCTTTATGATGATCCACTTCCACTTAATGAATAGTAAATATATTTTCTCTTCCTTATGATTTTTAATAACATTTTCTATTATCTATCTTATTGTAAGAATATAGCATATAACATAACATACAAAATATGTGTTAATCGACTATTTATGCTATTAGTAAGGCTTCCCATCAACATTAGGCTATTAGTTAAGTTTTGGGGGAGTCAAAAGTTATACATGGATTTTCAGCTGCATGGGGGATCAGTGCTCCAACCCCCAAGTTGTTCAAGGGTAAACTGTATACAAAAGTCAAGGAAGAGTTAGAGTGAGTCAGAGTGCTCCTTGTACTGTGAGACTGTGGAGAGAGCGCCCAACTCCTCAGCATTATTTGTCTAGCCGAAACAGCCATTTCTTGACTTGGTTGAGAGAGATTTCATTTATTTATCCGCTTATCTCTCCACTCATCCATTCATCCGTGCCATGCATTCTTCCAGTCAAGAAAAACAAGAGCAGTGGCCAAAAATTGAGTCAAGAATGAAGTTAACCAATCAACACTAAGGTGCTCACATGGTAGCAATATTCACTGGGTGCTGGTCAGGTGGGAGGCAGGTGGTGGGGGTGGGTAAACTCGCAACAAATGGATGCGGAGAGCACTGTATGGGGGAAGGGCACACTCATAGCCCTGGCTTGGGTGAGGCTAAGGCAATATATGTAACCAAAAAGTTTGTACCCCCATAATATTCTGAAATAAAAATGAATAAATAAATATAAAGAAAAGAATGAAGTCAAATATGCACACTACAATGACATACAAGTGGATGTTCTATGGGACACAAAGTTGACTCTAAGCTTTCTAGAAACCAGTCAGTAAGTTGCACAAGTTAGTGCCCATTAGATAATAGCCAATAATACAACAATGAGTATAGTGATTAACATTCATTGAGTGCTCACTGTATCTTGCACATTGAGCTCTGCCCCTGCACTGGGCTGGGGAACCTGTGGCCTTCTAATTGCAAGATTCTTTTTTTAAGCCCCAAACAAGCAAGAAAAGCTTCCTCTTTCTCTGATGCACCCCATTAATAAAAGGATTTGTTCTGCAAAATTTGGATTTAGTCAAAAGGCCTCACTTAAGGATATAGAAGGCCACATTTCACCTTAAGGCTGTAGGTTCCCCATCCCAATTGGCTTGCTATAGAAACAATATTTTAAGTATCTCAGCAGCCCTAGGACAAAAACTAAGAGATATCCATTTTATAGATGTGGAAACTAAGGCCACGATTCCACAGTCAGGTGACCAAGGGGCTGCCTCGACAGCCCCTGCTCTATGCCACTGTGTTTACTTTGCCTTAAATGCTTGGAAAACTCCCCCCTCCTTGATGCTAAGATCTCACAGTAACTTCTCGAGGGGATTCATAGTGAGGATTCTTCAGGCTGCGATATACTTGGCCTTTGACAATACAGAAGTTGTGTTCATTGTACCCTCTACTTCTTCATAACACTCAACACAATGTAACAATACAATGACTTGTCTCCCCAGATAGACTTTAAAGATCATGAGGGCAACAACTGTGTGTATCTTTTCTACTGCCTTGTCAGTTCTTGCACACGGGAGTTTAACAAATATGTTTTAAATAAATGAATGTAATGGCAAATCCCACAGAACTATTTATAAGACAATCTGCAGTTGCACCAAAACAACCCTAGTTCGGCCTGAACATGGTATTTTATTTTTCCCTTCCTATTTTTCCCTCAATCCTACTTCTCCTACCATGCCCCACATTATTTATTACCTTAATTTAAGCAAAATTACTTCGTAATTTCTTTTCTTGGCCTGAATTTGAGTGGATGACTCAAAGAACAAGGACTGAATAATAACCTCCTTTTGCACAAAACATTTGTGAATATTTCTACTCAGAATATTTCTTAGTTTGTTTTTTTTTTTCTTTGCTGCATAACTGGCTACACAGAACATTTCAACAGAGTTCTTAACAGTATGAATGATTTGATTTTACTACAAAGTTTATCAGTCCGTGGAACCGAAGGCGATTGTGCCCTTTGAGAACGCACAAATGATCGATTGTCTGGTCCCCATTTGTTTCAGCTTATGCAGCAGCTTCTGAAACTATTAATCCCAGTAGTTATTATCATGGTAGTAACTAACGTCTGTACAGAACTCTAGAGCTCTACAAGCCCTTTCACATACTTTGTCTCACAGCTATACCTCTTGTGAGATAAGTAGGTTCAGGCAAGCACTGAATTTATGCACATTTTACAGAAGAAAACACTGAGGCTTGGGAGGGTTAAGCAACTTGCCCAGCATCCCAGTGCGTCCTGCTATGTCCTGGTGCTAGTGACAGGTGGAGTCTAGCCTTAAACCAGAGGTCCTTGCTACCGATTCCAGCCTTTCATTACTACACTTCCCTGTCTCCAGTTTCACTTAAAATCTTTTTTTTTTTTGGTAGTTTGGGATTGTGGGGGAAAGTGGTCAGGAATCACTGCATGCTAAACTTGATGGCTTCACTGCTGTGTGGGTCTGTGTTGGGGAAATGAGAAAGGCAGGTGTCAGCTATGAAAGAGATGAACTTAAGATTCAGGAGCAAAGCTCAAGAGAGCTCACTCATAAACTTTAGTCAGGTCTAGAAGGTTCAGCTCCTAGTGATGCATGGCAGGTTAACAGTGTGAGAGGGTGACAAACTACTCTAACAACTGACGCTTAACTTATGAAAATGGCAAAAGAAATACGAACCGTCCTGAGGTTAGACGCTCACTCTACCTGTGAGGACCACGCCCAGTGAGGTGGCTCCTGCCCAGCCATACAGTCAGGCTGGGACCAGAGCCTTTGTTCCGTTTGTCCAAACATGGAGAAGTCGCTACCCCACCTACCCCATCATAGGCTTTGGCCTAGGCAAGGTGGAGCCACTCCTAAACGTCTTCTGTGCTTCCTACCTTCTGGTTTCTACTCTTTTGGATTACCACCCGCAGGGGCCAGTGCTCCCAGACTGCCAGCCCAGCTCTCTGTGCCCATCCTCACAAGGGATCCTCTTGCCCATGAAGTTGTTTCTGACTCTCCCACCCCATTCCCTTTATGCAGTTGACCTTGGCAACTAGGGGGAGCTGATTCTGTGTTTTTTCAGTACAGTAACTTTCTTTTTCTTATCATAAAAGCAACACATGTTAGAACAAAAAGTTTAGAAAATATAAATATGCAGAAACTAAAAATCAACCATTATCTTACCACCTAGAAGGCCCACCACTATTTACACTTTGAATGAATTTTTTCTAGGCACCTAATTGTAGATCTCTAAATTTTTCTTGTAGATAGATTATTAACAGTGAAATTATCAGGTCTTGACTTGGAGCTTTTGATTCAATACATGGAAGAAAAGAGTAGTTCTTTGTAAGCTCCTTAGAATCTGTAAGCTCCTTCGGTGGAGTGATGGGACAGTGTGTGGCACAGAGTAGATGCACAATAAATATTGCATAAATGAATGAGCTTAGGCTTATTAGGAATATCTGTATTTTTAAAGAGGAAATTTGTCAAAGAATGCTTCTTCAATTGATAGAAATTCAAATAATAGTATTTATAAAATTGAAGAAGTCAAAATTGTAATGAATACAGGACTCTGAGCGGGGAAAGGGCTTCTATGATAATAAGCATTAATTCCATCAGCACTGTGAAGACCATAGCCTACTATGGGCAAAGTAAATACAGCTCTTATAACCCTCCCCAGCTCTTTGGTAAGTCAGTCAACACAAGCCTGGCATCGTACTAGGAACACGAAGTCTATCCTCAAGAAGTCCACAAGCTGTGTAAGAGACAGATAACCAGACAACATACAAAGTAGCATGAGAAAGGCAGAGTTGAGAGGTATGCATGCAGCAGCAGAAGAAGTAATCAGTTCTTCCTGGGGAAGCTTCCTTGGGGAGTGAGACTTCGGAGCTGTGTCTTGAATATGTGAAAAAAAACATTCCAAGCAGATGGAAATGCAAAAAGACATTCTTCCTAATTTTAGAGAATCTTAGTGGTAGAATGCTAATTTCCCCTTCTCTTTCCCACCTCAGTCAGCCCTTTTCATGTTAGTCATTTACACTTTAGTGAGAACGAGTTGCTATGACTTTCCTCAGAACAGTAACCATAATGGTTGTACCCTCATAATACCCTGAAATAAAAAAAAAAAAAAAGAATTTGATAAAGGGAAAAGAGACAGAGCCTGAGACCTGGAGGTACATGGGACCAAAAGGAGCAGGAGAGAATACCATTAAAAAAGAAAAGAGTACAGACGGGCGAAGCAGGGAGGCCAAGAAAAACCCACTGAACTGTTCAATTGGGAAAGGGAGGTTATGCACATAAAGTACGATGCACGCCTAGAGTTGTACAACAAGGCAAGCTGAGGTCCCAAACACCAAAAACCTCACCAGTGTAGAAAGATATGGCCCGGTCCCAAGTGAAGGTCACCTACACTAATCCGCAGTCTCAGTCCTCTTCTAAAAGTTCTGCAGTGAAGGCTAATCCCCTCTCTGTCTTAAAAGTCTATTTTATCTGCTCTTAGCATACAGTCTATAGCAATTTTTGGACCATTTCTATCTACTCTTCCCTGATAGAGAGGAGTTAAGCTGGTTGTCAGCAGCCTTGTAAGTCCCTGCTCCCATCTCTCTCTCTAACTTCCTCTGGTACTGCTTTCCCCTCACACAATGAACTCCACCAGACTTCCCGCCTTCCTGCTCCTCAACCTTGTCCCTACCTCAGGGCCATGTTACCCCTCTGCCTGGAAATCTCTTCCCCAAGATCTGTGCAAGGCTGCTTCCTTCCCATTCCCAGGTCCAGCTCCAATGCCATCTCCTCCGAGAGGCTGTCCCTGGCCACCTTACCTTTGTCATTATCCTGTGTCTGTTTTCATAGCTCCTCTCATTCATTGACATTGTTTCTGTGTTTGCTTGTTGACTATGGGTCTCCCCCACTAGGATGTAAGCCTCATGAGGTCAGGAACTTGTCCATTTTGCTCACTGCCACAGTCCTAGCACCTAGAACAGTGCCTGCCTTACAGCAAGTGCTCAATAAATACGAACTGCATGAGTGAATGAATAATCCACCTTTGAAAGACGATTTATTCAAGTTTATGTCCTTAGCTTCTTGCCCATAACAGCTCCACAGTGTTCATAGATTTGAATTGCACTGAAAATCCCCAGCCTTGTTTTTCAGGCGAGGCTACTTCCGTTCTTTTAACCTTTCCTTGCCATTCCCCCTTCCAAGCTCTCAACTCCACATCCCACCAACTGTGAACATAATCTCTTCTGGCCACATTGCTCATCCCATCTCCAATCAGCAGAGCACATAAATGACTTCATTTTTTTTTCTTTTTCCAAAAGCGCAAAAACAGGATGAAATCAGTTCTGATGAATTTTGAACCATTGTGAGTTTCTAATTTCCTTCTTCCCTATTTTCTTACCCTGCTGTTTCTGGCTGAGGGCTGCTGGGGAGAGGAGTGAGATGACTGGCAGTTCGCCAACCCCCACCGCTGCTGTGGCATCAATCAGAACAGCGGGGGAGGGGTGCGATGAGGGGGTGCAGGTCAAACAGGGAGGCCCTGGGAGCCGGTGTGGATCTCTAGCTCTAGCAGCAGAACTTTTACAATTCCCCTTCTATAGGCCTCCAAAACGGCAAAACCCAAGCAATGACCCTATCCCGGGTCTCAGGGCCCTTATGGACCTGCCCGTCTCTCTAGGGAACAGCTGACAATGGGTCCTTCAGGTGGGCTGACCATGCGAAGGCAGCACAGAGCAGTGGGAGGACACACACTTCCACATCAGGCAGCATTCCTCGCAGCCTCTGCCACTTGCCAGATGTGCGGGACCTTGGCCCCTTACCTGACCTTTCTCAGCCTCCGTCTCCTCATGAATAAAATGCGCACAAGAGCACCTACTAGGAAAGGTTGCAAGCATTTCTATATTGGATAATATATGTGAATGATGTGTAAAAGCACCTAGAATGATGCTGGCACATGGTAGGTGCTCTATAAATAGTTGCTATTATTAAGAAGTTGAATATGGGTATAGGCAAAATAACTAGTGTGTTTCTGTTTAAGTGAAAAAGAAAAATATATTATGACTGGTTATACTTTTCCATTTTAAAAGTCAAAGACATGCTTATAACTGCTAAATATCCTAATGGATTTAAAGTAGATTCAAAGCTTTACTTAATTGTCCAGCTTGGCATCATACTGTCCAAAAATTAGGTTTAATTGGAATTTTGACTGAAGTAACCCGCTGTTTGACTGCCATGGTGTAGGCAGCACCTACTTGCTGTAATGATTTTTCTCTCTCGTTATACAATGATACTAGAGTTGAGTATTGACTTCTCTGGGGCCACATCGAAGAATTCTCAGATCCCCAGCTAGGATCCTGGGCTCTAGGAAATCCTGTCATCTAAATCTTGTTTAGAACCGGTCAAGTCATTAACTTGAATAAAGTACCAGTAGTGATTTTAACCAACTGGAATTAATTACTTTAATTTTCTAGGATGGATTAATTCACAAATGCATAAAGCAAGGTTATTTCACAGGATTCTATAGTTGCAATGCAGTGATTAATTTAAAATGCCTGAAGTCAATTTTAAAATCTTATTCACATTAGTAAAAAAAATACCCTAGCCCAAGGAGAGGTAGCTTTGATTCCACGTTCAAGAGAATTGCAGTAATTGTTTATCTTAAGGTCCTGACAACTATATTTTTCTGATGTCTTACTGTTTCACAGGAGGGTGATCTTTCCCTTCCTTCCTTTCATGTGTCTTTAGGAGAGAATTTTCCCTTTGTCTCAGACAAAATCATGATTGGCACAGAGAGACTCCAGCACGTAGAACAGCAATTCTTACCACTGTTGGTGGGTATTCCCATCATTCCCACCAGAAGGCACAGTCCCCTGCCCTCCGGTCAGACACCTCACTGCTGGTCACTGTAGAATGAGATGCAATTTCTCCATTTTTGAGACATAACAAACTCAGATATCAAGAAGAATAAAAAGACAAAAATAGATGTTGGAGAATAAAGATAAACAAAAACCAGAATTCCAACCTGACCAATCATTATTCATTTATAACAGGGCTGAAAGCACAGTCGTGGGCCAAATGCATTCAATTTCCACTAGCAAACAGCTCAGTTTTTTTATGTTATTCTTCTGTAGAGAAAGAATATTCATTAACCTCGCAGGCAGTTACTGGCTCTTAGTGCATTTTAGTAGGTACTGAGTAAACATTTGCTGAATTAGGGGAAAAATCCCACAAAAACAAAAAACAATGGCCTGGCAATTTGGGACTGTTTGTAGATAAAATAAAATTAAATAATAAAAGGATACTGGCTTCGAGAGGTCTTCGATTTTCTTCTGCTTCTATTTAGTTTCTATTTAATTTATTTAATTCCCGTTCAAGGCTTTCCTTACTACAGTTTCCATTTGTCAACCCCAGTATGCAACCTTAGTTTCAGAATTGTTAACAGAACCCAGTTAGAAACAAATTTTCCAAGTAAAGTCCAGTGTTTGTGCACAATTCTTTTTGTCCTTGTCTTTACAATATCTAGTCAAAAGACTGTTTTCCAAAATTATTTACATCAGGTCCTTTGCTCCCCATCCCCGCCAGTTTGGTATGTCATTCATTCGTAATACAGCTAGATTCATTTCTCACAGTCTGTATTTCATCTTGGGTTCCCCCAGCATTCTAGTAGACGTTTTAAAATTTGCAGAGTAAAAATAATTTCTTGTGTCTTTATAGTTGTCTGGGCTTTGATAAATGCACAAAGTCATGCCACAGGTATGGTCCTACGCAGAACAATTCCATAACCCCCACAAATTCCCTCAGACTGTCTCTTTGTGGTCAATCTCTCCCCCTAACTCCAAAACCTGGTAACCACTCATCTGCCTTCTGTCCCTCTAGTTTTGTCTTTTCCAGAATGTCATATAAATGGAATCACAAATACTGTAGCCTTTCGAGTTTAGTGTCTTTTACTTAGCAAAATGCATTTAGGATACATGCATATTATTATGTGATTCATGAGTCCATGGTTCATTTCTTTTTATTGCTGAGTGGTATTCCATTGCATGAATGTACCCTGTTTATCCATTCATCAGTTGGTAGATATCCGGGTGGCTTTTAGTGATTATGAATAAAGTTGTTATAAATATTTGTATAATTTTTCTGTGCGAACTTAAGTTTTCAATTCACTTGTGTAAATACCTAGGAGTGGAATTGCTGAGTCAGATGGTATGGGTATGTCTAACTTTATAAAAAGCCTTCAAACTGTTTTCCAAATTGAGCTGTACATTCCCCAGCAATACATGAGGTTCCATTTGCTCTGCATCTTTGCCAGCACTTGGTGTTGTGTGCGTGTTTGTTTGGTTGATTGGTTTTTGTCCTGGACTTTCTAAAAAGTATATAGTGGTATCTCATAAGGTTTTTATTTTCCTAGTTTCTAATGATATTGAAATTTTTTTCATATGCTTATTTGCCGCCAAATGTCTTCTTTGGTAAAATGTCTGTTTAATACTTTGGCCATTTTTTAACTGGATATTTGCAGATATTTTCTTCCAGTATGTAGCTTGTCTTTTCATTCTTTTAACAGTGTCTTTCACAGAACAAAACTCTTAAATTTTTATAAAGTCCAATTTTTAAATTTTTTGTGGATCATCCTTTTGATGTCATATCTAAAAATGTTTGTTAAACCCAAAGTCACACCTCTTTTCTTCCATCTATTTTTTCCTAGAAGTTTTATAGTTTTATATTTTACATTTAGATCCATGACCCATTTTGAGTTAATTTTTGTATAATATGTAAAATTTATGGCAAGATCCTTTTTTCCTTTTTTTTTTTTTTTTTTTAACATATTGACAATTCTTCCATTTATTCCATCAATAATTGCTGGGAAAAAAATATCTTTTCTCCATTTAATTATCTTTGCACCTTTGTCAAAAATCAGTTGTCTATACCTCTGTGGGACTATTTCTTTCATTTATTTTTTTTATTTCAGGGTATTCTGAGGGTACAAACATTTTGGTTACATTTTATGTCTTTGCCCCACCCAAGCGAGGGGTGGAGGCTTGCCCTTTCCCTCTACAATGCTCACCGTGTCCTTTAGTTGTGAGTTAACCCCTCCAACCCCCAAATCCCTGGAGAATATTACTACCGTGTGAGCACCACAGTGTTAATAAGTTAGTGCCAATTTGATGGCGAGTACAAGTGGAGCCCATTCTTCCAATCTTGTGATATCTCACTTCGAATAATGGGCTCGAGTTCAATGCAGGAAAATATAAGAGGTGCTAGATCACTGTCATTTCTTATAATTGTTACCTATACCAAATTTTAATAATTGTGGGGCTATTTCTGACCTGTCTGTTCTGTTCCATTTACTGTCTATTCTGTTCCATTTGTATGTGCTTCATTCCTTTTGACAACACTGCACTCTGTAGCTTTATACTAAATCTTAATATCAGATAGTATGAGTCCTCCAACTTTGTTCTTATTTTTCAAATTGTTTTGCATACTCTATTTCCTTCATCTTGCCATATTCATTTTTAAACACCTTATTGCTATCTATAAAACATTTTGGTAGTATTTGAATTGTGATTATATTTAATCCATAGATCAAATTGAGGGGAATTGACATCTTAACAATATTGAGTCATGCAATTCATGAATATGGTATGCATCTTCATTTAATTAGATCCTTTTTCATTTCTTTCTAAATGTACTTTTAGTTTTTAATATACAAAGGCTGGCCATATTTTGATAGACTTACAAATAAACATTTCGTTTTGGGATTGCTATTATAAATAGTATTATTCTTTTAAATTTCAAATTCCAAGAAGTCATTTATCACTAGAAATACAATTGACTTTTACATACTGACCTAACATCCTGCAACCTTGCTAAATTCACTTATTAGTTCTAGGAGATTTTTGTAGATTCTTTGGGATTTTTCTACATAGATAATCATGTTGTCTGCAACAAGAGACTGTTTTATTTATTCCTTTTTAATCTACATACTTTTTTCTTTTTCTTGCATTATGATGTTTAACAAGACAATTGAATTTTAATAGTCAATCTAAACATAAAGGAATTAATACTAAAATAGGCCAGGCATGGTGGCTCATGCCTGTAATCCTAGCACTCTGGGACACTGAGGCAGGAGGATCACTTGAGCTCAGGATTTGAGACCAGCCTGAGCAACAGTGAGACCCTGTCTCTTAAAAAAAAAAAAAAAAGAATTAATACTAAAATAAATCTAACTGTTGGGGTCCACATCAGGGAGTTAAGAAAGGCTTCTCAGACTTTGTCATTTGATCATTCATTTAGTCATTGAAATATTGACTTGTACCTCCATGGTGCTAAGTGTTATGAGAAAGTCAAATATAAATCAGACTTTGATCCTACCATCAAGTACTTTGCATCCGAGGAAAGGTAACAAGACATGAATAATAGTTGCTACATACAAAGAAGAAGGTGATAGGCTGACCCAAGATAAACAGAGAGAGAAGACTGAATCTAGAGGGAGAAGAGCAGGTAGGGAGCTGCCAGTCTCAAAGGTCTGACCTGGGGGTGGCTCTGAAGCAGCCAGGGTGGAGGAGAGCAATGGTGCGTAAGGAATCTGGCTCTTCAGGATTTGCTGACTGACTGTTGGTGGAGGCCAGAGGAGGGGGAGAAGACCAAATATCAGAGTTTGAGCCCCATTGTTTTGGAGGGGGGACCCACAGACTAACATTCTGAATTCGAGGTAAGCACTGAAGACTCAGATGAGGTGACCCACATGTGGTTTAAAGTGCTGGACTGACTGGAACTGAACAGTAAGGTCAAAGCTGAACATACACTAGTCTGTGGTCATGATTCCCGCTTAAGCCCCAGTCCTGAGCTCTGAAGCTGTAAACACTTGGGGGCTGGGACTTGGCCCCCTGCTTGGAACAGTGGCCACAGTTAACTGGAGAGGCAGGGGGACAAGAGGAAGGGAATAGACCACATCCTGCTAAACATGTTCACAAGCTTTAGCCCCTTGTAGAATTAAAAGGAGCCCTAACACCAACATTAGTTGGAAGAAGAGTGAAAGGCCACAATGTTTTCTGTGTTCCTTCACTGAAAGAGGGAATAGAAACTCATGTTACAGAGGAGGGAACCCATATAAGGTGAAATAAGGTGTCCATAGATACCAGGAGCAGAGCTTGGATTCAAACCCGTATTTGTCTAATAACAGCTTGTACTTGGAGAGGATTTACCATGTGCCAGGCACTATCTTAAATGCTTCAACTCTCACATGAATTCTCACAACAACCCTATGAGGTAGTTTCTATTATTATCCCCATGTAACAGATGGGCACAGAGAGGTTCCATACATTCCCAGGGTTTCACTGACAGTATGTGATAGAGGCCCTTCTGCACTGCACTGCACTTCGCCACTGCACTCGACTGCCCAGTGTCTTTCAGTAAACCACAGAGCCTCCCTAGCCACCAAGAGGGTCACAGCGAGTAACAGTGCAGTCTCTATCCACGGCAAAGCAATAGCATGAGAGCACACACTACGAGCATCACTGAATACCTGCTATGCACCCAGCACTGTGCTAGGTGTTGGGACTATGCAGACACATTGGACTAAGTTCTGGCTCTAACGAATCTCAGTCTGGAAGGAGAGAAAACCTCACACAGAGTAAGTACAATGCGTACTGTGATATATGGCACCCTGATGGCACGCAGAGAAAACGGACATTAATTTTCTGCTCCCCTGTCAAGGAAAGTGAAAGGCAGACTAATGCATTATGGCTGAAAGAATTTACTTTTGATTAAGTACATACTTAAATATCACCCTCCCCCTCAGTCAGGCTCATTCCTCAGTCTCTGTCACGTTGCTGACTTTGCTTCCTAAAGAGAAAGCAAGAGATTTACCCACAGTGAACACAACTGAAAAGACGTGGAGCCTGGATCTCCTACCTCAGATGATTTTTTGTTTTATTTTGCCTTTAAAAACTCATTGCAGTGGAAACTAATCATGACTTTCGTTACAAAGTGGATGCCAGAAGAGGATTCATTTTGTGGAAAGAGCTCTTAAATATACAACATAAAATACACAGGATTTCAATTAAGTTGAAATACTAGTTCAAAATATTTAAAAACAAAATTTGTGGCCTAGGAATGCATGCACTTCTTTGTTAATGCATTAACAAGTTCTATCTAGGCGTGGGTTGAATACCACAACTTCCAAGTGGTAATGAGTGTAAATGGTGAGTCTTAATGATTTTTTGAGATCTCTGAAGTAACTGTGACGTGATAGAAGAATACCTGCAATTTCCATTGGTGGCAAAGTCACAAGTAACATGAATACTTTTGTGGTTTCTCACCTGTGTCAGAATTGAAGGAGATGGTAACTTTCAGTTAAAAGTTGGTGAAAAATAAAGATGTATTTTTTTCTGTCCAAGTCCCCAGACCCCCAAATTATAGGCCCTTGAGACAGAGGATCTAGATTCTTCTGGTGCAAGACTCTGAGTTACTGATTTATAGCTTTTCTGATGCTTTGGGTGCATGAGACAGAAAAAGCAATGAGTAGCTTTTGTTTAAGTGACAAGTAGACCCGAGTGGACATTTCTCAAGCCCCACCTCCACAGAACATCCAAGTTTTTATGGTTATATCAACACAATTTTATATCACATCTCCATTTCCCCCCTCTGGT
>RJWJ010012044.1:0-42874 GCA_004363605.1 Indri indri
ACTCTGGAGAGCCCGTGAGCAGCCCGTGGTGCTGGCCACCTTCAGGTGCTGCCCAGCTGCAGGGTGTCGGTCCATAGGCTCCACGTGGCATGCTTTTCCCATTGCAGACAACGTAACAGCAGGCGCCCAGCCTGCCCCTAGGAGCCTGGAGCCAGCACTGCCGACAGGAAGGGCCCCATCTTGGCCTGCACATGCCTTGGCCACCAGGCAAGGCTCGCACGAACCGTCCCTGCAGCCTCAGGTCCCTTCAGGTCAGGCCTCCAGAGCAGCCTGCGCAGGCTGGAAGGTCTGGGCAGATGCAAGGGACTACTTGGAGCAAAGCTCCTGCCAGATCTGATGGAGATGACCCAGCCCCATCCTCCAGGAAGCCTGGCAGGCCCAAGGCAGCAGGGGGTCCCACAGTGGGGCCCAGGATCCCTCATTCAGTTGGGGACAGGGGAGAATGGGGGTTGGTGCTGGAGGTGGCTGTGAGATGGGGGCTCACAGAAGTACCACGGGAGAGAACCGGCAGGATAGGAGGCCATGGTACCACGAGATGTTTCAAAGGAAAATGCTGGAAGTGGGACCACTGCAGTGGTGGCAAGGCCCTCGACGTGGCTGGGGAAATGGTTGGCGGGGACAGCATGGAGACAGGTTGGCTGGGGGCAAGGTGGCCGAGAGCCAGGTGGTGACAACAGTGCATCTCAGTGTGGCTTCACTTAGGGAGCTTGTAAAAATACACATCCCTGCTCCTTCCTGATGCTGCTCAGCAGCACTTGCCAGGGCCTAGGAACCTGCATTTCCACCGCATGATGCACACACAGGGCTTCCCACCTCGGGGCCAGGTGGAGGCTGGTGATGCTGGCAGGGCTTGCGGAGAGAGGAGGAAAGGCTCAGCCTCCCCAGGTGGGCTGTGCTACCAAGTGCTACAGAGTTCCCGAGTGCTCTGGGAGGTGCCAACAGGCTGCAGATGGGAGAGGCAGATGGGTGTGCTCAGTGTACCTGGGCGGTAGGACAAGTTTCACAGAAAGAGGGACATCTGAATGCCATTGCTGCAAGAGGAATTGGGGCTTTTTTTCCCATGTCCTCATTAAATCTAGACAATAACCAATGTGAGGAGAATACTGCTACTTTACACATGGGGATGAGGCTTGGAATCCAAATAGGTTGAGTCTCAAGTAAGTTATCTGAGATTGCAGGACAGGGCCAGGAGCAGGGGTCCCGGGGGTCCAGGGCACAGCGTGAGGGGCCTTCCCTGTCCTGGCCTGCCCCTTGGACCAGCAGAAAAGTCGGGCAGGTTAGAGGCCACTGCCACCCCGGGCCCCACTCTGCCAGCTCTGTTGTATGTGAAGGGACTAGGGTCCTTCATTCTTAGAGCGAGGGGGGCCCCAGATCACATACCTGCTGTGGGAGGTCAGGGATCTGGGCCACAGGTTGGGTGACATGACGGAGACCCTGAGTGAATGGTCTATCTTGTAAAGCCTGACTTGACTTTCTTTGGCATAAAAGTACATCTTCCCAGCCAGGCACCGTGGCTCATGCATATAATCTCAGCACGTTGGGGGGCCGAGGTAGGAGGATCACTTGAGGCCAGGAGTTCAAGACCAGCAACATAGCAAGACCACATCTCTACAAAAAATTAAAAGATTAGCCAGGCGTGGTGGCACATGCCTGTAGTCCCACCTACTCAGGGGGCTGAGGCAGGAGGATCTCTTGAGCTCAGGAGTTTGAGGCTGCAGTGAGCTGTGATGACACCACTGCACTCTAGCCTGGGTGACAGAGCAAGACCCTATATAAAATAAGATAAAATACATAAAATAAAATAAAAAATTAAATTAAGTTAAATTAAATTAAAAAATGGGAAGGACTTGAATAGACATTTCTCCAAAGAAGATATAGAAATGGCCAATAAACACATGAAAAGATGCTCGACATCCCTAATCATCCAGGGAATGCAAATCAAAGCCACAATGAGACACCACTTGCTGTTGTTTGAATGTGTCCTCCAAAATTCATGTGTTGGAAACGTAATCCCCAATGTAGCAATGCTGAGAAGCGGGACCTTTAAGAGGTGATTAGGCCATGGGTGCTCTGCCCGCAAGAGTGGATTAATGCCGTTACTGTGGACGTGGGTTAGGTATCTTGGGAATAGGTTCCTGATTGAAGGGTAAGTTTGGTCTCTCGCTCCCTCCCTGTCTTTCTCTCATGCTGTCTTGCCCTTCCGCCCTCTGCCATGGGATGGCACAGCAAGAGGCCTCGCCAGAGGCCAGCCCTTCACTCTTGGACTCCTCAGCCTCCAGAACGGTAAGAAATATATCTCTGTTCTTTATAAATTACCCAGCCTCAGGTATTCTGTTATAGCAACACAGACAGTAAGTGTTGGCCATGATGTGGAGAAATTGCTGGCAGGAATGTAAAACGGTGCGGCCACTATGGAGACAGTCTGGCAGTTCCTCAGAAAATTAAACATGGAATCACCCGCATGATCCAGCAATCTCACTTCTGGGTGTAGACCCAAAGAACTGAAATCAGGGTCTGGAACAAATATTTGCACACCCATGTTCACAGCAGCACCGTTCACAACAGCCAACAGGTGCAAGTACCCGGGCGTACACTGACAGATGGACTGACAAACAGGATGTGCCCTGTACACACAACACAGCATTGTTACACCTTAGGAAATTCTGGCAGGTTGCAACATGGATGAACTTTGACATTTTGCTAAATAAAATAAGCCAGCTACAAAAGGAAAATTACTGTATGACTCCACTTATATGAGGTCCCTGAAGTCCCCAAATTCATAGAGACAGAAAGTAGAATGGTAGTGCTGGGGTCTGGAGAGGGGCGTGGGGAGTTCGTGTTTAATGGGTGCAGAGTTTCCGTTTGGGAAGGTGAAAAATTCCTGGAGATGTTGGGGAGTTTGCAATGTGAGTGTGCTCAATGCCACGGAAGCGTAGAGTTAAAGATGGTTAAAACGGTAAATGTTGCATTGTGTATACTTCACCACAATAATTTTCTTTAAGTACACCTTCCCAGCTTCAAACCCCAGGCTAAGAATTCCAGGACCTGGGAAACCCTTGGTTCTCTTTGGCTCTCCCATTGCATTTTTTAATACATGTTTGATCCTTCTCAACTGTAATGTCTTCAGCCCAGTGGGAACCCACTCAGACACTCTCTGCTAACCCTGAGAACCCAATCTCTGCTGGAGAAATGGGACCTGTCATTCTATACCCAGCACCTGGTTGGTTTTTCACCTATGGTGCCCAGTTAGGGATCGAATTCTTGGTCCTGCCTGCATGGGAGACAAACCCATTGATGTGGAAGTGAGAATAAGGAAGCTTGGTTTGTTAAGGACATTAAATTTCAGGAACTATGTTCAGGGAAAAATCCTCTGATACAATACATTGAGTTTGTTGTTGAAAGGCAATCTTCATTTCCATTGTACAGAATACAAGTTTAATAAAAACTAAAGTAAAATCTATTTATAAGGTATTGTCAATCAATATTCAGACAGTTGTCTTATGTTTAATTTTAAGGAAAATTTCCATCTAAAAAGAATTTTTGGAGAGTCTTCCTCCCACGCTTCTGATGATGAATAATAAATACCAGGTACAACTATATATTGCCAGGTTTGTCCATAACTTTCTCCATTTCTCTAAGCTAGGAGTGGGGAACCTTGTCATGTTGGAGGCTGCATTAATTTAGCTGTGATCAAATAAGGCTGCATTCAAGAAATTTCAATGAAATATACTTAAAAATGTACATTATTTTGTAAAAAATAATGTATTTGGTATTAAGTACTATGTACTTAATAATTTCAAAAAATGAAAACTATTTGTTACTTTTAAAGTTAACTAACCTTGTAATGACTTTTCTGTATCTGCTTTTTGTTGGAAAGCATTTGAATATTTGGTTGCAGGACAGAGGTCCGCAGTGTCAGCTGATCCTTTAGATGGGTGTCAGTCATTTGTGACCTTAAGGGCACCTTGATTTGGGTTGGGTAGGAGAATGTAGATTCACAGCAATAAGTGGTTGAAAAGCAAGAAAGCATTTTTTGGGCATGTTGCCAAAGGTGTGGGTATTCCACTGCATTTTCCCATATTTCAATTGGATCTTTCTTAGCATCAACAATGACTTTAAAATGTCATCTACTGAGAGCTCAATCAATTCCATCTGTAGTTCTTTAAGTGCCTTGGTGGTATCCACTAGGTGAAGTTAAAATGCTAATTTGAGTGTGACATCATGATTCTCAAAGTCAGTGAAACTTTCATTGTATTCTCTAATTAATAGGTCTGTAACAGGTGCATATTCTTCAAATGATTCGCATATACCATCCTGCTCATCAATGACCTTTGCTAGCTGGAGAAAATGTTCATCCAAAATTTCTTTTTCGAAGAAGTGTTTTGAAAAAGGATAGCTTTTTTCAAAATGCTTGGATTTTTCTTTTTCTTTTTCTTTTTTTTTTTTTTACCACCTATCATATTGAGACTTAGTTTTACCTTGCAAAGAAATATTCAGGTTGTTTTGATTTGACATGATGTCACACAGAAATGCTGCATTCCTAAAGTAATCTTTCAGGCCGGGTGCGGTGGCTCACGCCTGTAATCCTAGCACTCTGGGAGGCTGAGGCAGGAGGATCCCTTGAGCTCAGGAGTTCAAGACCAGCCTGAGCAAGAATGAGACCCTGTTTCTACCAAAAAGTAAAAACAAATCAGCTGGGCGTTATGGCATGCGCCTGTGGTCCCAGTTCCCAGGGAGGCTGAGGCAGAAGGATTGCTTGGCGCCCTGGAGTTGGAGGTTGCAGTGAGCTGCAATGATGCCACCACACTCTGCCCAGGGTGACAGAGTGAGACTGTTTCCACAACAACAAAATTTTCTTTCAATAATTCACATTGCTGATTCCGTTCTTCGTAAAATTTGTTTGTTCTTGCAGAGATAAGATTTTGGCCAACCCTGTCTCTGCAACAGCCAACGCACTGTAGAGTAACATGGCAAATCCACACGGACCCCCTCACGGTTCAACTTCAGCATGTTACGAAACTGAGGACCCGTGTTGCAGCTGCCTCATCGTATTTTCCTGAATCTCATCAACGGTCTGAAATCTTTTCTCTTTCAAAGGTGATTTCAGTTTTGGGGAAAGCCAGAAGTCACAGGGCAACACATCTGGGATGTAGGGGGTCTGAGTCACCTCCATGATTTAATGTTTCGCCAAAAAACTCTGCACAAGATGTGGGCGGGCGCCTTGGCGTGGGGAAGCTGCCAATCACTGGTTGCCCCCAGCTGCAGCCATTTTGGTCTCATTGCATCTCTCAACCGAGGAGGAACATTGAGGTAGCACTCCTCGTTCCTTGTTCCTTGTTTGGCCTGGAGGAGCGTCCTCGTGATGGACGACGCCTTCCCAATCCAAAAACACAGTAAACATGGTCTTGATCTTGCTGTGGCTTTGGGGCGCCTTCTTCGGGCCTGGAAAACAAGGCAACTTCCACTGGGGCGACTGGGCCTTGGTTTCTGGATCACAGCATAGACCCATGATTCATCTCCAGTTATGACCTTCTTGGGGAAATCTGGTTCATTGGCAGCGGTTTGAAGCAAGTCATTAGCAAATGCAGCAACGACGTTCCTTCTCCTCTGGTAGCAGAAGCCGCGGAACATATTTCACAACGACACGTTTCATGCCCAGACCCCGCGTCCGAATCTCGGACACAGTGGTTTTTGGACCCCCCAGACCAGCTTCCAGTTCTCGCACTGTCGGTCCCTGGTCTCTGTTGATTGCGGCCCGTACACGTTCAACACTCTCAGGTGTTCTGCTTATCGCAGGCCTTCCGGAATGTTTATCACTTTCAACAGGTTCTTGACCATCTTGGAAGCATTTGCCACACTTTTATTTACGCTGTACTCGTTGCATCATCCCAGAAAGCCTCCTGAATCATCCGAATAGTTTCCGCAGAGGAATGTTCAAGCTTAACGCTGAATTCGACGCAGATTCGCTGCTCTAATCACTCAGTCATTTTGAATGTGACGGCCTCACGGTGCACAGGCTCACGCAATGGTGTCTGGCGCCCACTGCCTAGTACAGCGAGGTCGTCACTGTTCAGGCACATCCCAGTCCTCTCTCCTCAGCCGACAGGTTACATCGATGTCTCGCGAACAGTCCTCGTTACATTAACAATAGCTGGATACTTTCCAGAGAGACCTCGTGTAAGCTACTTTATAAGTTGCTTCAGTGGCTTTATTTCCAGGTCTTATTGATGCTTGAAGGAATTGTCTTTGCTTTTCATCTTTCAATTTCTGCAATGCAACCTTTTGCACCTCTCTAATTTAAAATATCTGTGGGCCTTATGAGTGTTATAATGCTGATGAGCATTGAATTTCTTTAATGTTGATATCACAGTATCACAAAGCTAGCCAATCATCTTATCTTTAGCAGAAACAAGATAACATCACAATTCCCAATCCTCATTAAAAAATCTGTTTTCTTCCTTCAGTGTTCCCTTGGTCTTCTTCGATGTGATGGGCTGTTAAGCAGACAGAATTAGAAAATAACTGTAAAGCTGTGCAACTATTCACAAATTCCACTTCAAACAGAAACACCATGCACTGTTGTCAAAAGCTGATAACAGACTGGCCTATTCGACCCCCATAAACCCTCGCCAACTGGCCTGGTGCAGTCGGTCGTGGAGCCAGTCAGGTGGGGGAAGTTAGAACTAAATCACGAGCACAGCAGGTGTCAATTTAGCCCTCGTGGCTGAGTAATGTTCTAATTGTGCCTGTCAGTTTAGGAGGATTATTTCATTGAAACTTATTCTTTGGTGTTTTAAATACGTTCATTTTAAAAATAAAATAAAAATATAAAAGATGAAGAAAAATGTATTAATAAAAATTAAAAGGATCTGCTCCGTAAAATTTGGATTCAGTCAAAAGGCCGCACTTAAGGCCCTAGAAGGCCATACATGGCCTTAAGGCCGCAGGTCCCCCACCCTGCTCTAAACCCTGTAGTTCTATTGATGGAATCATCTCAATTCTCACATTAAAAAATTACTCATAAATCTTGTCTATACCTTACTTAGAAGCTGAGACCAACCCTAACAGTGCGGTGCAGGCAGGTGGACTGAGGCCCAGGGGCAGAGGGCGAGTGGCCGTCCAGGGATGGGCCGTCTTCTGCACCGCTTAAACTCCACGATGGCCACAGGGAAGCTCAGGGTCTTCAAAATGGTCTCCTCAACTTTAGGAGCACGGCAAGGGGACGATGACATGCATTCTTGATTCTATAGCTGATGGAGAAGTCGTGGGCGGATAAACTCGGAAGTTGTTTCTTTTTGGCTTGATGAATTGTTTTTAGGAGAGCTCTGCTTTCCTGCTCATGTTTGGCACAGGGTGAACGTGGAAAAAGCCCACGCGCTCCTCAGCTTCGGTGGAGGGGCCTCGTTGCTAAGGCCTCGAGTCTAAGATGCTTCCGACTTTGGGTGCACCGTTGTCACCAAGAAAGGGAGAAATGCTGATAAGTAAACTGTCATGTTCAATTTTTATTTTATTCTCATTAAATGAGTATATGATTATTTTATGATTATTGATGCTGGGTGATGAACACATAGATTTCATTGTGCTTCTCTCTCCACTTTTGTGTATGTGAAATTCTCATTAAAAAATTCTTTAAAGAAAGAGTTCCTTTGAGATATAGATTTGGGTATACAGATTTGAGTATTGGGTTTTTTTTCGCTTCTTTTTTTTTTTTTTTTTTTTTTTTTTTTTTTTTTTTTTTTTTTTTTTTTTTTTTGAGACAGAGTCTCACTCTCTTGCCTGGGGCGAGTGCTGTGGCGTCAGCCTAGCTCACAGCAACCTCAAACTCCTGGGCTGAGCAATCCTACTGTCTCAGCCTCCCGAGTAGCTGGGACTACAGGCATGTGCCACCATGCCTGGCTAATTTTTTTTCTCTATATATTTTTAGCTGTCCAATTAATTTTCTTTCTATTTTTGGTAGAGACGGGGTCTTGCTCTTGCTCAGGCTGGTCTCAAACTCCTGAGCTCAGAACGATCCGCCCGCCTCAGCCTCCCAGAGTGCTAGGATTACAGGCGTGAGCCACCGCGCCCGGCTCGCTTCTTTTTATTTATTCTAAAATAGTTGTGATATTTTCATAATCTTAACTTTCATTTTTTAATGCAACATTAATTAGCTATTTTTAATCACAGTAATTATTTATTCAATTCCGGTACCATTTATGGGAAGTGGTCTTTCCAGGAAGCAACAATCCTGAGTAATGAAGACCTCCTGTATCCGTGACTTGTGGGTGTGAAGTGAAAACTGGCTCTCAGGTCAGGCTCCACAGTGGAGCCATCGCGCCCTTCATCGGCACTCTGCCTGGGCCCCTGGGGGCGGTGGCCTCAGTGTGCCACCGGGTGGTCCACAGCTTTGGAACAGCATTCGACCACTTGGTGGGGAGCAGCACAATGCAGGCGCCTCCCTCCCTCCTGTCCCTTGTGACATTGCTGTCATTCGTTTCATTTGTTCATGTGCTGTAGTCACCCAACACCTTGTCACTTTTTTGCTTTAAAGAGCTGTCTTTGGATCAATTAAGAGGAAGAAAAATAAGGCTGGGTATGGTGGTTCCAGCCCTTTGTGAAGCTGAGGCAGGAGGATCGCTTGAGTCCTGGAGTTCCAGGCTGCAGTGAGCTGGGATGACACCACTGCACTCCAGCCCCAGCAACAGAGCAAACCCGTCTCAAAAAACAAAACAAGCGAGAATAAGAAAAATAAGAGATTTTAATTCACCTTCATTTATGCTGTCTCTGATGGTCTTCCCTGCGTTGTGTGGACGGGGTTTGCGCCCCGGCCCCTTTCCTGCTCTCAGCGTTTCTCACAGGCAGGGGACCGGCAATAGAGGCCTCCAGTTCTTGCTTTTCTGAGAAAGTCTTTATTTCTCCTTCATTATAAGGATACTGTTGCTGATGCAGAATTCTAAGTTGGCAGATTTTTTTATTTTAACAGTTTAAAGATTTCATTCCACCCTTTTCTTTTCGAGATAGGGTCTTGCTCTGTCACCCAGGCTGGAGTGCAGTGGCTTCATCACAGCTCACTGCAGCCTCAAACTCCAGGGCTCAAACAAATCCTCCTGCCTCAGCCTCCTGAGTAGCTGGGACCACAGGCGCCACCACCACACTTGGCTAATTTTTATTTTTTTGGTAGAGATGGGGTCTCACTGTGTTGCCCAGACTGGTCTCAAACTCCAGGGCTCAAGCAATCCTCCCACCTCGGCCTCCCAGCGTGCTGGGATTATAGGTGTGAGCCACCACACCTGGTCCACTCCAACTTTCTTGCCTGCATGGTTTCTGACAGGTGGTCCATTGTAATCCCAACCCTTATTCCTCTGTAGGAAAAGTGTTTTTTCCTCTGGTTTCTTCAAGATTTTCTTATTGTTTCTGGTTTAATTCAGTTGGAATATGACAAGCCTAGGCATGGTTTTTGTTTTGTTTTGTTTTACTTTTTGTCATTTGCCTTGTTTGATGTTCTCTGTTTCCTGGATCTGCAGTTGGTGGCTGTCACTAGTTTCACCATTCCGCCATTTCTTCCGCCCCCTCCCCCTTCTCCTCTGGTGCACTTGTTGCACAGGTGACATCCTTTGACGTTGTTCCTGGGTGGTCCGTTGTGGTGCTGTTCCCACCCTTTGTTCTCCTTGCATTTCAGTTTGGAGAGTTTCTGTTGACCTATCCTCATGTTCACTGATTCTGTTCTTTGTTCTGTAATGTCAGCACATGAACCTGTGACATCATTCCTTATTTCTGTTCACGGTTCCCGATTTCCACCATTTTCTTTCCATTCTGTCCTGTTGTTTCTACCCTGGCATTACCCATCTTGTCGTGCGTGTTGCCCGCTTTTCCATTAAAACCAGTGTATCCAGCAGCTTCTGCCGTGGTGAGCGGTCTCAGGTGCTGTGTCTCCCTGGGTGTGCCTGTCTCTTAAGACCTCAGGGCGCCAGCTGTCCTGCCATCCCAGTTCTCTGCTGCTGGTTGGCAGTTTCCCCAGCTCTTTTTGCCGTAAGGATGGGGGTGACGACTGCCAAGCACCTTCCACGCGGGAGCTGGTGCTGGAAGTTCTCTACTGCCGAGCTGTAGAGCCCAAGTTCCTCGCGTAGTTGTTCCATTCAGTCTCCCTCCCAGGTTTCCTTAAGAACCAGGGCGAGGGGCCTGCAGCCTCCTCCACTGTCCCAGCTCTCAGGACCAAGGTCCCTTCTGTTCACTTCTCATTTCAGAAGCACCGTTCATCAGGCAACTTCTGAAAGGGCTCCCAGCGTGTCCGTGCTCATGTAACACACTCCGGGGTGGGGCCAAGCCTGGCGACTTGCTCCTGACGAACAGAGCGTGGCGCAAGTGGCTGCAGTAGCTCCGCCTCCCTGAGGATCTTCTCCGCCACTCACTCTGGGCTTCTGCGTTGATTTCCAGTGGCTCCTGCAACAAATGACTGTGAGCTGGGTGGCTTAAAATAACAGTTTATTCCTTCACGGTTCTGGAGGCCAAAAGTCTGAAATCAGTTTCACTGGGCTGAAATCACAGTGTTGGCAGGGCCATGACCCCCCAGAGGCTCCTGGGGGAACTGGTTCCTTGTTTCTTCCAGCCTCGGGTGGCTGCCAGCACTCCTTGGCTTGTGGCCACATCATTGGCCAGGTGGTCTTCAAGGCCACATCCTCAGATCTCTTCACCTGCCCTGCCCTTCCGTGTGCCTTCAAATTTCCTTCTTCCTCTTAAGAAGATTCACGTGATTGTGTTTATGGCCCACCTGGATAATCCCAGGTGGATTAATTTAATCTCATCTGCAAAACATTTTTTCCATCTACGGTAACAGTCACAGGTTGCTGGGATTAGGACGTGACATCCCTGGAGGCTGTTTTCCTGCCCTGCATGGCGTGGTTGGCCTCTTCTGTCCCAGGAGGCTGAAGGCCAAGCGACAGGTGCGCTGGACTGCCTGGCCTTATCGACGGGAGGCTCTGATCCCAGACAGGTGGGGTTCAAAGGGTACAAAGCCACTCTGCTGTCATCAGCTCACCCTGCTGGGGACCTCTGTGGGGTGGGGTCCTGGACCAAGTATGCAAGGCTGTGTCCACCTAGTGGGACTCCTGGAGGCATGACCTGGCAGCCCGTGGGCGGCAGCAGGCCACGAGCTGGCCACCAGTTTGCCCAAGCGCTCCACATTCTCTCACACACATCCGGGACTAATGAGGTGAGATGCTCCACTGGGTCAGGAGGGAAGCCTGTGGCCTTACTCCAGTCCCAGGAGGGAGAGAATGGAACAGGTTTAGAGCTGGGAGGAGGATGTGGCTAGGCGGGAACACCTTCTTTCTCCCAGCTCTGTGCAGCTGTCTTTGCAAGTGCTGTTATTTACCTACACGTTCCCGGTGCGAGGAGCTCTGAATAGTGCTGCCTCAGAAGCAGCAGGGGGGTTGGAGGGGCGGGGGCACCCCGCATTTCCTCTAGGAGCCTCCGCACAACATCAGGACGGTGTGGGGTTGCTCTTGGTCAGGCCATACTGGTTCTTACGATTTCCCACAAAACCAACAAGGCAGGAAGCAGGAGGCCAGGCCAGGTGGCCTGGGGAGAAGAGGACACCGGCTCCCCCTCATCTGCAGGTCCCTCCTTGCAGTCACCAAGCAGAGCCTGGTGAGATGAGGACTTTCTGCAGACAGACCCTGAGGGCTTGCAGTGGGTCTTTTCTGCCCTGGAGCCTCACCTGCTGGAGGGGCCAGACTTGGCAGCAGGGCCTGGCTGGAACCCACCCAGCCCACCACGGAGCTGGTGTCCTGAGGTTCTTCCCTCTGTCCCTTGGTCAGGTGACAGACTCAGGAATTCTACTTTCTTTTTCTGTAAAGGGGCACCCTAATGGGTCACCTCACAGAACCGTGTGGTTGAGACGAGGCCTGTGGAACTCTCAGCAAGTACTGGCCAGCATTTCTTCGATACCAACGTACCCAACAAGCTCCTACCACGGTAGGGGCCCATCCCGGGTGCTGCTGCTCTTGGGGTACTTGCTTTGGAACAGAGACACATGTAGGGTGGGCTTTCTGGTTTCCAGGGATGACCCGGCCCCACTGGAGAGCGGTCGACCGCCTCCCGGGGTTAGAGCTGCCTCCTGACACAGCAAACTTCCGAGTCGGGCTCTGCAGGTCTCCTGGGTCAGGATCGAGCTGGACAGACTCGTCCAGAGAGCAACTGGGCGCAAATGCCCCTGAAATCCCCGGGGCGCCCTGCGCTCGGGTGACGCCGCCAGGGGTACGTCTCAGCCTGGCGCCCGCCGCCGCCCCAGGACCGCGCCTTCCCCTCCCCATCCCAGGACGGCGTTTTCCCCTCCCCATCCCAGGACGGCGTTTTCCCCATCCCAGGACGGCGTTTTCCCCATCCCAGGACCGCGTCTTCCCCATCCCAGGACCGCGCCTTCCCCTCCCCATCCCAGGACGGCGTTTTCCGCTTTGGATGGCCGCGCGCCGCGTCTACACGAGCCCTCGGTCGCCGGGATAGCTGGAGACGGGTCCACGTGGGCGCCTGGCCAGAGGATGCGGTTCAACCAGGCAGGTGTTTTGTGACCCAGGCGGGGCGGAGCCCTGCGCCCGACGGCCGCCGCCACCCCCTCCGCGTCTGGGTTCCCGGCCCCGCCCTGCCCCGCACTCTAGGACCCAGCGGCGTCGCTCCGCCGTCCCGGCGTGGGCGGGGCTCCGGCCATTGTGACGTCACGCGGGCGGGGCTGCCGGGCACAAGCGCGGACGAGGGAGCGCGCGGGTAAGGGGCGCACGGGCCGCCCGCCCATCCCTTCCCGGGGTCCACGACGCCCGGCCAGGGCTCGCGGTCACGGCCCCCCCCAGCCGTGCGAGCCCCCCGAGCCCGCGGTCCCCCTCCGGGCCCGTCTGCCCTGCTCCTCCCCCACCGGGCCGCCCCGCCCCGCGGGCCGTGGGTCTCCCGCCCGGGGCTGCACCCACCTGGGCCGCGCTCCCGGCCCTCGGGTCGCCTCCCCTGCGCCCCGGCCCGGCGCGCTGCCCCAGCGGGAGGTCCCTGCCGAGCCCCGCGTGCGCCCCGGGCCTCCGGCTGTCGCTGCGGAGCGCCGCGCCCTGCGCCCGGACCCCCTCCCGGGCTCCCGCGGTCACGCGCAGGTGCGCCCGGCCCGGCCTTGCCCGCGCGGACTGAGCTCCTCGCCCTCCGCCTCCCTCGCCAGGCGCCGGCGGTGCGCGGGGACCGCTGAGAGCGGAGGGGCCTCGGCCGGGGCTGCGCGCGGCGTCGGCGATGGAGGCCGAAGGCTTGGGCTGGCTGCTGGTCCCGCTGCACCGGCTGGCCTCCTGGGGGGCGGCTGGGGCCATGGTCTTCGGAGGGGTGGTGCCCTACGTCCCGCAGTACCGCGACATCCGGAGGACGCAGAACGCCGAGGGCTTCTCCGTCTACGTGTGCCTGGTGCTGCTGGTGGCCAATATCTTGCGGATACTCTTCTGGTGAGTCGGCGCTTGCTTACCCGGGCGCCGCCGGGGACGCTCGCTCCTGTCGGGGTGGCGGGCCGAGGCCGGGCCAGTGGGGTGCCCGCGCTTCCTAAGAAGGCCCAGCCCGCAGGGGACCAGATGTGTGGTCTCAGGCGCGTCACAACTTGTTACGGTTTTATTTTTCCGAAAAAGTGGTGGTGTTGGAGCAGAGAACCTCAGAATAATCTCCGGATCTACCTCCTAATTTAATGTTGGGCACACACTCGTCAAACACCACCCGGGCTGCCCCCGGGAATTGGCACTTGCAGCGGGGGAGGGGCGAGGAAGCCGCGAAGGGGGCGACCCAGGCGAGGACAGCTGGCAGGAAGGGCCTCTGGGCCAGCGCCGGGAGGGGCTGTCCTGTGGTTTTTCTTTTCTTTTCTTCCTCTTTTTCAGAGGAGGTCAAACTTTCTGGGTAATACTTAAGTGGAGACTATTTTTTCTTGCCCCTGTCAGGCCAACTTCCTATTATTATTTGCGTTCTGCTGAGGAAGTTGAGGTTAATTTTAACAGCTGAAGCCAGACATACTTGCGAGGGTGAATTTTCAGAGGAAATGAAAAGCGGTTTCACAGCTGCATTCTAAGGCCCCCAAAGCCCCCATTTTCCCTTCTTCTGGGTGGTCCCAAGGCCCCTCTGCCAATGCAGGGAAGGACTCCAGGCAGCTGGTGTCCAGAGCTCTGCTTTTGACTTTGGCCACCGGGTGTCCGCCTTTTTACTAACTGGTTTTCGATGAACCGTATGGAGGCATGACTTACATTAGGTAACATGTGCCCACTTTAAGTCTGCAGTTTGATAAGTTCTGACCGATGTGTCCACCCCGGGTTCATAAGCCCGGAAGTTCTTTTTGCCATTTTGCATCCCGTCCCAGCCCTGGCCTCTGGCAGCTGTTGACTTACTGTCGCCTGTGTGCTGGGTCTGCCCTGGCCAGAGGTTTTTAGAAGGGGAGCTCGTGAGCTGACTGTGTCTTCCCAGGAGAATTTGTCTCTGAGCTGCCCACTGCAGCAACTTTTTTGAGTTTGAGTCTCGTCTGGAGGTGTCTCTGGGTCAGGCTGTGTCTGGCAGGGGCAGAGGGTGTTCACTTTGAAGATCCCTTCCTTCCCCCCCCTTTCCCTTTGGCTGAGGGTAGAGACGGTGGCTGGGTGCCCTAAAGTGGCCTTAACTAAGTGTAAGGTGAACAGAAGCAGGTCCCTAAATATACTTGTGTCTAATGCTGTTTTTTACTCTAGCAGGGGGGTGCGCCCGGGGAGCTCACCCGGTTAGGGTTAGCATGCCAACCACCTGGCCGCCCACTGTGGCCCAGGCTCACATGTTTAGGTTGCGAAGGAACGTTGTACTTATCTGTAGGGTTGTGCAATGAGTTTTCTGTAAATTAATGAAGGAGAACTGCCTGAGGTTGGATTACCGTATGGGAAAAAAGTTCTACTTAGAGGTTTTTTCCTCCCCAGTATGCTTATAGTTCAAAATTGCTAAAAGAAATGATCTGATGTACACCTAAGTATCTGGTTTGGAGACGCTGGAAATTAAACTAGTTCCCTGGTGCCATCTCGTCACTGCATTTGACAGACGTTTGGAGCAGGTGTTCCCAATGAAGATGGTGGACTGGGAGTTCCCTCTCGAGCTCTTTCCCAGTGGAGCATAGGGCAGCCTTCCGTGGGATCCTAAACTTTGTCCTCTGCTCTCTTGCGCAGAACCAACATCCTGAGCTGTCCTGGGCCACTCACAGCTTATGTGGGCACTGCGGGAACACGCAGGGCCCTAATTCCACAGCACATTCCAGAGCTGTGGGAGAAAGGAAGGAGGGCAGAGGGTGCCAGTCTCACCTTGAGAGTCTCTCCTGCCCGGGGATGTGCTTCCCTGCACCTCTCACCCAGCAAAACCCAGCAGACAGCCCAGGGGGCTGTCCAGAACTCTGAAACAGCTGCACATCCTCTTTGCCCTCCCAGGCCCTCTGCTCCAAGGGTGATGAGATGATCAGCTGATTTCTCTCTAGAGCTTCGTGTTGCCCCACTTCCGCTGTGCACCAGCCCTGCTAGATTAGCAGCCTCTTTGATTTAGCAGGTTTCTGAGGGTTTCCCATGTGACAGACACTGGCCAGAGGCTTCAGGGTTTGTGCTTAGCAGTAGGGATACATGGAGTGTATTGCACACATATGTGCACACCCCACCATGCATGCATGCGCACACACATGGGGTGTGGGTCGGGCGAGAGCAGAGGGGGCTGAGGCAGGTCCCAGGTGAGATAGCAGGTGGGCCCACACCAGGACAGTGTGTAGTTGGGATCTTCACGCTTCCAAGAGCCCAATCCCTCTGGGCTTCATCCTTCTCCACTGGAGATTGAGGGTGCACGGCATATGAGGGGTTCTGCAATCCCGAAGGGCTAATTTAACTGTGTGAACCCAGAGATTCTGAAAGTTAGGTAACTCTCATGCTTTTGTTTCTTACATCACTCTGCAAAACTAGCATTCAGCAGATCACATTCATGAAATGCTGACATGCAGCATTTGGCATCTGTGGTGTCGGGAGCCAGGGGAAGGGCTGGCCAGTGCCTTGCAGCCATTGTGTGCAGGGCTAATGTTTGCTCCTGGCGGCCCAGAGCCTGGTGCATCTACGGGAGAACCACAGACTGTGAGCCACTCCCTGCCCCTCCCTGCCTGTGCGGGCTCTTAAGAATGGAAACACTGTATCAGAGACATTGCAACATTTTGCTACTGAGGTTGATCGATTCAGTGTTGCATAGGGGAGTAGATTCACAACTTCTCTTCCACTGGAGTTTTTCTGTGACTTGGGGAAGTGGGGGAGTTGTCTCTCTGTGGGCAGGCACGTGCATGCTGTAACCCATGGAGAACCCGCTTCAGAGGAGAACCAGACTCAGACCAGGCAGCTCAGCGCTTCTCTGAGGAGCAGGCTCCCACTCCTGTCTGCTGGCCGTGCCGCCTCTTGCCACTGGGAGAGGTTGTATAGGCCCACATCCTCGGGGCAGGAGAGGAGAAAGTGCTCTTGCGAGGTCCTTGCTGGTGCTGACTGTTATCATTAAAGGAAGAAAAGTTAGACCAATCTGATAAGTAAAAACTGGCATCTTTCTATTTTAGTTAGCTTTTTAAAATCACTGACAATGTTGAATTTTGTTTCATACTTGTTTTGTCCCTTGTACATGTTTCGTGGACAGCTGTGCTTTTTGAAATTTTGTCTTTTTCTTCATCCTAAAATTGGTTAAACGTTCACCTCTGTTCCCTCCCATTTTATCTTAAATGGTCTCATTCTTTACCTTGAGTATTGGGTTCATCTAAATTTGATTTTTGCTGCATGGCACGTGAGCAAGCTCAAGCCTTGATTTCTCCCCACACAGTTTCTCTGGTCATTTGTCATTTCTGTTGAAGGTTTAAGAAACAAAAGTGTCCTTTTGCACAAAGTGGCCCAAATTGCTCACCCTCACTGCCAGAAATGAGCTTGTGGAGAAGAGCCCTAGTCCCCACAGCGCGAGTCATTTTACTGCGGTGCTTGCTGGCCCAGACGTAGCACCTGCTCTGGCCCCCGGAGACCTTCCCTGTGGAGGACAACCGGGAGCTTGGTTGTGACTTGCCCTTCACAGGTGAAGGGACTGAAGCTTGGAGATGGGCGTCTTGGGCGCTGGGCCTGGGGGCAGAGTGCGTGAGCTGCGCCCTGGCCTGGCCTCTGGCCTGGAAAGCCCCAGGTCACAGCCAGCCTGACGTCCTCTTCCCTGGGCCTGGTCCCGCAGCCGTCTCCTCCTCCCTCTGCTTCCAAGCTCTCACCCGTGTGTTTCTTGGGGTCCTCAACAGGGACAGGCTCCAGGAGGCGGCAGGATCCAGGGTGACCCCGGTGACAGCTTGTCTGCTGAACCCCAGCCCAGCCCTCTGTCCACCTGGGGCCTGGGCCGCTCTCTCTGCGCCTTCCCTTCCTGAGTCTCCACGGCCTCGGGCAGCTGCTCTGGTGGCCAAGCTCCCAGAAGATGGGGGTGGGGGGGGGCGGTTGGCCTCCTGGACTCGGCATGGCCGCCCTCTGGGGAGTCTGTCTTGGCCCCCTGCACCCCACACCACCGCATTATCTGCGGCTTTCTTGGTTGCAGTGGGAGCCTCACTTGGAATCTGCTCCCTCAATGGCCCCATCTTGCCTGCTGGGCCTGCTCACCTGGGCGGTGCTGCTATGGGGGCCGTGCCTCCGTGGAGGGTGCAGTTGTCGCTGCCCGGGGAGCATTCAGAGCTGCCCAAGAGGCACAGTTGATCAGAATTCACTCTGGCAGTGAGCTACGTTCCTAACACGGGCTTGCAGTATCAGGGAATCTGAGGGTCAGTTCTCTACATTTACGGGACATCTTTCCTTATCATATAGGCAGACCTTTCAAAGATACGCTCTTTGAGGGCTGGGAGGTAAGGCTGCATCCAAGGTTGTCATTTACAAATTGCTGGCAACAAGTATCTCTGCTAAACTTGGTAAAATGTTTTTTGTTGTCTTAATTTCTTGTGTGATTCTGGTGTAGTTCCCTCCCACGGTAGCCAGGCTGGATGGCGTGGGGCAGGGGTCTCCCAAGGCAGGCTCACGCTGACTGGCAGGGTGAGGGGGGCTCCTGCCAGGTGGGGTTAAGGAACTTCAGGAACCAGCCCTTAGTGGCCTCACCCCATGCAGCCTCAGAGCGCGGCCTGTCCACAGCGCCAGGCTGTGTGAGCGGCAGATGGAGAGGCAGGGGCGCGGCGGTTGTTGCTGTGCCTTCTGGTTTCTCAGCACAGGGGAGGTTGGGAAATTAGACAGCTGTGTAGGATCTCCTGACCTTGGTGTGTCAACTACCAGTTCAAGTTCTGGAAATACCATTTGGGCCAGACAAGGTCTGTAGGCTGATTGTAGTTGGGATTCAGGTTAGGGTTAGGGTTCGAGCTTCTGAAGGATCACGCACCCCGCCCCGGCCCAGCCTTGGAGACGGTGACCCTGCAGGTTCCAGCTGCATGGTGCTTGGGGGGCCAGGTGGAGACAGCCAGGTCCTGCCAGCCACTGGGCTGTGGTTCTGCCAGCCACCGGGCTGTGGTTCTGCCCTCCGGAGGCCTGAGGCGGAGCTGGCGAGATGCTCAACACTGGCAAAAAGTCAGCAGAAGGCCTGGGGGTCCGTGTCTCGGGGGGAAGGGGGGGCCATGCCCTCGCTGCCTTCTCTTCCTTGGCGGGGGGTGGGAGGGCGTGGGTGGGAATTTTGTGTCTGGCCCTGTTGCTGCTCTGCTGGTACTTTGGGCTGCTCTGGCCCCCAGGAAGGAAGCGGGGGCTGCTGTGATCCAGAAGCAGGAAGGGCCTCCGGCACCCGGGCAGTGGGAAGGGACTCAAGACCCCCTACACCTGGTATCTGGGCCCTGGTGGGGGCTCTGGGACCAGGCCAGAGAGTCCCACGGAGGGGAGAATGGGGCATTTGGAAAAGCCCAGGTGTGGTGCTGAGGGTGGGTCAGGCTGTTTTGGCCACAGTGGTGTCCAAGGCCCTCCTAAGGGCCCCCTCCCTGGGCGCTGCTGGTGGCTGGCACCCCTCCTGACGCGGTGGGCTCTTCACCCCCAGGTTCGGAAGGCGCTTTGAGTCCCCGCTGCTGTGGCAGAGCGTGGTCATGATCTCGACCATGTTACTGATGCTGAAACTCTGCACGGAAGTCCGCGTGGCCAACGAGCTGAACATAAAACGCCGCTCCTTCGCAGGTTGGTGGTTCACAGCTTTTAGAAATAAAGTCCTACGAAATCGACAAGGAAATCTTGCCACGTGTTCGTTTGGTAAAATAAAAGTCACTTTAACGTTATATAAGCGGCTTTCATTTCACCAAATGGTGCCGTTACCTGTAACTGAAGGAGTATTTTCAGGATGTTGAGTGACTTCAAACATCTTGTCACGTGAAGTGATTCCAGAAAATAGTTTCTTCACTGGGATTCGGGTGAGGTGGCAACTGACCTTCACACGGTCCCCTGGGTTGGGGGGAGGGGGGCGGCGGGGAACATCGGCACCTGCGGATTCTGTGTCAGAGCAGGACGTGCGTTTCTGTCTGTGTCCTGGCTCACGCAGGTCACAGAAAGGCGGTGCCTGAGAGGGCAGCGTCACGTCTGTGTGCTGCTCATGCCTGAACCTGCCCTTGCGTTTCACCGTCACCCGCAGCTGAGGACAGTGGGGCTTTCCCACGTGCCCTGTTAGCGTGCACCGGAGCCCTGGTGCGGTGGGAAGGTGGCTCCGCCATGTGGCGTGCCCCTGCGGGGTGGCATGCTCCATGGTGCTGTCATCTGGGCAGGACCAGGCACACGCTTAGCACACGCTTAGCACGTGCTTAATACACACTTAGCATGTGCCACTCCTTAACTTTTGGCAGCTCAGAAAATAGAAAATATTTCTTGCTGTTTTTGCCTTCTCTCTTGCAAGTTTCTTCCAACCCAACCTTCCTGGTGTGAACATGTAGGCTGGCGGGCTTCTGCTGTGCAGAAGGGTTAAAGCTTTCCTTTTCCTGTTTTTCTAATACTAAATCCAAGACAGCTTGCACTTTGGTTTTGTCTGCAGGTTATTGGGGGGCGGGGAGAGTTGGTTTAATCTCAGCTGTCACTTGGAGAAGGCTTTCCAGAGTTTGTCTGGTTGTGGGCTGCTGTGCATTTGAAATCCCACTGGGGAGTTGGTCCCTGTGTTCTCGTTCCTGGTCTTTGTGTTCTTCCTGTTCCGGAGGGCCCATCCTTCTGCTTCTGTTGCCAGTGAGAGGCGAGTGCGTTCGAGTTCCAGTCTCTGTGGAGAGAGCCCCCAGCGCTGCGGGGTGCCCTGGGCGGGTTAGTGCCTCTTTGAGTGTGAAGGTGACCAGGGGTGTCTGTTCCTGGTGCATTTTGTCCTCGCCGCCTGTCGATGCCACTTCTCCTCTCTGAGTATCTGTCCTCCTCCCCCTGTTGAGCTGTGGGTTTGAAATTACACCAGAGAAGGTGCTGGTCATATCGCTGATCTTTCCTAGAAAGCTGGTTTTAAAGCCGATCAGGATCCGTGCGAGGTGAGGAGCTGTGGCTTTACATTTCTGCCTGGGTCCCGTGGGCTTTCTTCTCGCAAGTCTTCTGTCTCTGCCCTGGGCCTGAAGCTCCCCATGGCACGATCCACGCCCCCGGAACCTCAGCGGTGACCCTGGACAGGGCATCGCAGCTGGCTGCAGGGCCAGCATCCTCAGCAGCGTTCTCTCCAGGGGAGGTTTGGAAGCAGAGAGAGGGGCATACGCCTCACTCTATGTTTCTGCCGCCCTCAGGCCACAGACACGAGGGCGGCTTCGTGCCCCTGTCTGAGGCTGGGTGGGCGCCAGTGGTGGACAGACACGAGGTGCCAAAGATTGCAGGTTGTGAGCACCTAGGCCATGCAGCCAAGTAGAGTTTAGTATTTATGTGATGTTGCTGAAATGCAGGGATACCTTCGAGAACCAGCACCATGCACCGTGCTTCACTGGGACTTTTACCTGCAGGTGTGGGCCCAGGTGGGCAGGAGCAGGACTTGCCTTCTTCCAGCAGCGTCATCAGAGGGGTATTTCAGATAAGAAAGAGAATGGGATGATGGATTCCTAATGTTCCGTGTACATTCTTCCGAAGAAATGTTTCCATTCTGATTAACTAAGATTGAGTTAAAATAATGAAACCATTTCCAGAGCTGGGACTGGAAGTGCATTTGTAACAACTGTCCCTCTGTCGGGGGCAGGGTAACGGCCACAGAGGTCCACGCTCTGGTCCTGGAACCTGCGCCACGTGCAAAGGGACGCTGCAGGCGCGATTAAGGTAGGACCCGGAGATGGGAGGGTTGTCTGGGACGGTCTCTGTGGGCCTGAGCTAATCGCAGGGGTCCTCAAAAGTGGTTTGTGCTGCAGCTCTGGGGGGGCGGGGGGAGGCTCCAGAAGTCAGGGTGGCCGTCACTTTATACCAGCAAGAACACGGCCCTGGGTCCCACCCCACAAGGAACTCAGTTCTCACAGCAACTCGAATGAGCAGGAAACGCAGCCCTGACTTTAGTCCCCACGTCCCACGTCGGACTTCTGGCCTCCAGAGCTGCATGACAGTCTCTCCGTGTGGTCGTTGCCGCCATGTCTGTGGCAGCCTGTTACAGCAGTGGTGGGAAGCGGACCCACCCTTGTCCTTGAGGTTGGAGTGTGGGGAAGCCGGTGACCTGAGGCTGGAGTTCCTGGAGCAGCAGAGGGGGCAGGTGGGGCTGCGGTGACCACAGGCCGGGTCTTGTGCCCTCCGGGTCCCCGCTAGGCCCCACACTAGACCTCAGGTGGAAAATCCACTCCTAAACTGTGCAGACCGGGACACAGTTCATGTGTTTAGGAATTGCTGAGAGTCACACCTGATGTGCTTTTAATATTTGGACCCAATTCAGATTTGCGCTGTTCCTGTCCACTCTGTGTGAGAGACGGACTGGCACGTCCCGAGGGAAGCTCCAATGCAATCAACGTGTGGATTTATTTCCTCTCATCTGCCAGAGCGGGGAGAGGGGGTGTGGAAAAAACCAAAATGTTCAGGCCGAAAGCTCTGGTTTTAGCTGACGGCTGCAGAGATCCCGTCCTTGCAGAGGGAGGTGGCCCGTGGGCCTGGGGAGGCATAATTCACGGCCTAAAAACAGTTGAAGCTCAGCTGTTTTCCAGCTGTCTTTACAGGGATTTTTAGTTTCAAAGGTCACCAATTCGATTTGAAAGTTAGGACTAAAGAGATGTCAGTGGTGTCACAGAAGAAAGGGCAGGTTACGCAAAACTAAACGTGTGGTTTGCCGTCTGGTCATGAGAGCAGCGTGTGCTGGTCGTGGACGTTTTGGGGAACACGGGAGCACGAAGCGGAAGCGGAATGGTCCCACCCCCCTTGCGGCTGACCACGGTGGCAGGCGGCACCGTCCAGGTCTTCTCCTTTTTTCTTTTGTAGTCAGTGTCTGCTCACAAAATCGGTGTGATTTTCAAAATTAGCATCAAACTGAAAAAAAAAAAACACCTCATTCCACGGAGGCATTTTCCCGCACCTTGCTTGTGTGGGGCGGTCGGGTGGGCTTCCCCTGCGAAGTGCCACTCGCTGGATGGAGACGCCAGGACCCCCGGAGGGCGGGCGGGACGCAGTGTCACCAGGCAGAGCGAGGCCTCTCCCGCTGGGCCTGGGGAGCGTGTTCCTGTCCGGAATGTGCTGGGCTTTTTCTTTATACCTTTCGCTTTTTACGACGGAGCATTTGAGACGTTTACACAGTAGGGTGTGGCGGGGGCGGTGGTGGCGTGTGCCCAGCGGAGGCTCCAGAACGCTGGCGTCTGCTAGCACCGCCGTGGCGCAAGACTGCCCCACACCTGCCCTCAGCTGTCCCGTGGTGTGAACCAGTTTCAGAACCGGTTCCCTGGCACCCTGCCACGATGGCCACTTTGTGTTTGTGTTGTTCTGAATATGCGGGTCGAAAGACATTGGGCATGTTGCTTGACCGTCATCTCTGCACTTGGCAGGCTCCCTCTCCGGCGGGTGGGGCCCAGGGTGGCTCTGAGCCCTCTGGCCCCGCACACACGCGGGTCTCCCCGTCCCTGTGCTTGACATCACAAGCTGCCCCCTGACCTGACCATTTCTCCGAGGAGCTCTCGTATCTGGGGCGTGTGTTTGGAGGCCACAGCCTGGGCTCGGGTGATAGTTGCGTCCGTGATTGTTTTTCCGGCTTTTCCAGCGGGAGAGCCAGGGAGACGATTTTGGGGAAACGCTCCGTGTACACATTGCCGACTCTTCCCATTCGATTTCCAGCCTGGAGGTGTGACCCAGCCGCGGTAGCCCCGGCGCGGACCTCCCGCCTGGTCCGGCCTCACTTCTCCAGGACCCGTCACCCCCAGTCAGAGTTTCGATGCCAGCGCCAGCCTCCGGGTTCCTAAAAACTGGTGTTTCATTGGGGCTGGGTTCTAGGCTCAGGACCAGGGATGCAGGGTCAGGTTATGGCATTTTAAAGTCCCCGGGAACAGCGATTCTTAGCGGGTACACACCAACTGGACACGAGGCTGGGTTCATTTGTTTCATTTTGTTTTGAATTTATTATTGCTTTTTTAAAATTTAGCTTTGTTCTACAACGTATATTTTTTCTCTTAAATTCCTCTTAGGGGTTATTTGAGAAACAGTTTTCTGTGGCTCAAAGTCAGGTGGTTCAATTTCTTTGGCATTTGCCCCAAATCTCAACGTGAGTCCCAGAATGGACCTGGCTGAGGGGAGGAGGGGAAGGGGATGGACTGCTGATAAGTACAGCGTTTCTTTTTGGAAATGTTCTGAAATTAGATAGTGATGGTGGTTGCACAACTCTGTGACTATACCAAAACCCATTGACTTACACACTTAAAAGGGTGAGTTTTTTATGGCGTATAATTATATCTCAATAAAGCTGTAAAAACACGTTGTGTAGGAGGGTCACATGCCATCTCGCAGGCATTTCAGGGGTTTATTGACATCTGAGGACGTCACGTTGACAATCCCTGTCCCCGCCTGTGTGCCACCCACGTCTCACAGGCTTGTCTGGGTTTTTCGCCTGGGCCTCTGTGCCCGCCCCAGTCCTGCAGCCAGCGTCCTCCACGGCGCCAACAGGGGCTCCCTGGCGCAGACCCCTCTTCACTGGCTGCGGCAGTGCTCTCGGGAGGCAGGCCGTGGCCGCTGCCGTCCAGCCAGCTTCCCTCCCACCGGCCGTGTGGGGACCTCACTCACCTCCGTCTCCGGTTCCGGTCTCTGTGGGGGCTCTACGCGGTGCCCCGGAACTTAGGACTTGGAAGGACGACGTTTATTTTGCTCATGAGTTTGCACTTTGGGCAGAGTGTGCCAGGGACAGCTGGGCGGCTCTCGGAGGCCTGGGCTGGGACCCAGGAGCGCGCTCTCGTTCTCTCTCTCTCACCCACCCCATTTCGTGCAGCTGGTGCTGCCCGTCAGCTGGGACCTGGCCGGTTCCCTCTGCGACACCCGCGTGGCCTCCCACGTGCCCTGGGCTTGCTGACGACGTGGTGGCAGGTGCCAGGTGTGAGGCTTCTGAGGGAAGCAGATGGAAGCTGTACCTTTTTTATGACCTAGCCTTGAAATCGCAGCATCGCTTCTGCGAACTGGCGTGTTCCGAGCCCACCTATGACCAAGGGAGAAGGGGTAGACCCCACGTCCCGATGGGAGTGTCATGGTTCTGAGGAAACGGAAATGCCGCGGAGGCCACTTTTGGACCCTGAATGCCCGGGCCGCAGTCCGTGTCCAGGACAGGTCTGTGGAGCTGGCGGTGGCTGACACGTCCCTAACTGGTCTCAGCATCAGGCGCCGTCTCTTGCAGTCTGCGCTGCATCAAGGCGGAGCTGACCACATTGCTTCCCCAGCGAGGAGCCTTAGGCGGCTGGAGGCGGAGCCCGGGAGAGGCCTGTGTGGGACCCGCGCCACGCCCGCTGCTCACCTGCGGGTTTCCTCTCCCCACCCTCCGCAGTCAGCCCACACCTGTGCTCCGGCATTCGGGGCCTCCGCTCCAGCCTGCCTCGCGCCGATGTCCCGCGTGCGCCGGCGCCCTGCTGGTCAGTGTCGCACGCTCAGGCCTGGGGACGAGAGGGGACAAAGTCTGCTTGTGGCTGCAGTGCCCAGTCCTGCACCGAGCTGTCCCTCCCTGCCCACCCCTCGTGGGTCTTGGCCTTCAGAAGAGGTGCCAGTGGCTGAGAAATCGGTCTGGACTGGATCCCAGCAGCAGGAGGGAGGAGCTGAGGAAACCCAGCCCCCCGCCCCCGTGGGGACCAGGAGACCCCGGAGGCTAAACCTCAGGTCTGGCGGAAACGCCCAGCTCCCACCCAGGTCCTTCTCAGCAGCAGCCGCCTGTGTGTGGAGCCACAGAGTCTAGGGGCAGAGGTCTTTCTAGTGTTTGCTTTTAGCTGTTTGCTTGCAAAATTTCCATTTTCAGGTCCAGTCCTTATTGCCTGGGGGCGGGCGCCAGGCAACCTTCGACCTCACCTCTGCCATCGGGACTCACCTGTGGCTTTTCTTTTAAAATCCAGAGCCTGGGAGGCCTCTGCAGCGCCACCCGGAGGGTGCTCTGTCCACAGCACAGTCCCAGCCTGTCATTCTGGGTCTCGGGCTGGGTCAGTGGGAGCCCAGCAGTGCTGGGGGGGACCGGTCTGGCCGACTCCGGCCCTCAGGCGCCATCACCGTCCACGTCTCTGCCGTGTGCTTGTCAGATTCATGTTGAACCAGGCGTCCTCTTGCAGCGTTTTGTGGGGTGTCCTCTGAAACAGCTCTGTCAAGCCACCTTCCGAAGAGTTTTGCCCACGGGACAACAGTGTTACAGCCAGAGCTTGTGTGCAGACGGGTTTCTAGGGAAGAGAGAAGTGGGGTCCGTCACGTTGCTTTCTCTCAATGCAGCAGACGTGGCGGCTTCGTCCCCCTTTGACCTGAGAAATTAAATGAAAACGTGATGACTTTAATTTTTGGCCTAAAATTTTCTCCCCTTCTCCCCATTCACTTTTGTGATATTGGAAGAGTTTTGGAGAAAAATAGTTCAGAAAGTGAATTTTCTAATTCACAGAAACCAAAATCTTGTGGTATTTCTGGTCCAATTTTTTTTTTGAAGAAATGCAAAAGGGCTGGGAAACGCGGTTGTTTACCAGTGTTAAAACCAGTCTGTTTCTGTCTTTTTTCCCCTTTCTGTTTCTTTCTTAAAAACGTAGCTGCAGATAGTAAGGATGAAGAAACCAAAGTCCCCCCCAGGCGGTCCTATCTGGGTACGTACTGCGCTGCACGAGGCCACCCACCCACCAGCGCGCATGTGTCATGCCAGTCTTTGCAGCTGTGCTACCTGTCATCGCTGTCATCTGTGCTGCCCGTGACCATGCATGCGGTCACTCACTGAGCGTGGCCACGTCCCGGCAAACTAACCAGCCCACAGCTCTTCTGTTGTCACGTTTGAAGTAGTTGTTAGAAGTCTGCCATTGTGTGTGTGTGTGTGTGTGTGTGTGTGTGTGTGTGTGTGTGTGTGTGTTTGCGTGGGGGGGGTGGGGAGGGAGGGAGGAAGGGAGGGAGGAGTAGGGAGGTAGGAAGAAAGGAGCAAATTTCAGGTTACAAGTTTTGGACTCTCTTTGTTAAATCTATTCCAAAGTATTTTCTTTTTTCGATGCTGTTGTAAATGGAATTGTTTTCTTACTAATAATTTCATTTTGGATTGTTCGTTGCTACTTTGTAGAAATAAAATTGTCGCATATCGATCTTGTATTGTGCAACTTTGCTGAACTCGTTTGTTAGTTCTAATAGCTGTTTAGTAGATTCCTTAGGATTTTTTATATATAATTCTGTCATCTGCAAATAGAGATAGTTTTTCTTCTTCCTTTCGGAGTTGGTTGCTTTTTATTTTTTTTTCTTGCCTAATTACCCTGGTTAGAAGCAGAGAGCATGGATATGCTTGTCTTGTTCCTGATTTTCATGAGAAAGTGTTCGGTCTTTCACCATTAAGTGTGATGCCAGTTATGGATTTTTTTATAGTTGCCCTTTATTAGGTTAAGGGAGTTCCCTTCTATTCTGAATTTGTTGAGTGTTTTTATTGTGAAAGAATATTAGAGTTTACCAAATACTTTTCCATGTCAGTTGAGATGACCGTGTGTTTTTTATTCTGTTATTATGGTGTATCACACTGGTTGACTTTTGTATGTTGAACCAACCTTGCATTCTTGGGATGAATCCTGTTTGATCGTGGTATATAACAGTTTTTATCTGTTGCTGGATTCTGTATTATGTTGAGGATTTTTTGTGTCCATACTGATAAGAGATAATGGTTTGTAGTTTTCTGGTGATGACTTTGTCTGGTGCTGATGTTAGGATAATGCTGGCATTACAAAATAAGTCGGCGGAGGCAGGAGGATCGTGTGCGCCCCGCAGTGTGAGGTTGCAGTGAGCCACGATGACGCCACCGCACTCTGCGCCGTACCCAGGGGGACAGAGTGAGACCCTGTCTCAAAAAAAAAAAAAAAATTGGGAAGTGTTTCCTCCTTTTTAAATTTTTCTGTGGGGGAGGAAGAAGGATTGGTATTAATTCCTCTTTTCATATTTGGTAGAATTATCCCATGAACCATCTGGGCCTGGGCTTTTCTTTGTGGGAAGTTTTAAAATGACTAATTCTAATTCAATCTCTCATTATAAGTCTATTAAGATTTTCTGTTTCTTCCTGTGTCAGTTTAGTAGTTCGTATTGGAATTTGTCCATTTCACGTATTAATTCCACCTTATCTAATTTATTACCATACGGTTTTTCTCGGCATTCCCTCGTAACCCCTTTCGTCTCTGCGCGGCCTTGAGTGACGGTGCCGCTTTCATTCCTGACACCAGTAATTCGGGTCTCTCCCGCCACACCTGCGCTGCTGAGTCTAGATGAGGTTTGTCAATTTTATTGTTCTTGTTAAAGAATCAACTTCAGGTTTGTTGATTTTCTTTGTTTTTTATTCTCTAGTTTATTTAATTCCACTGTTTCTTTCCTTCTGCCTGCTTTGGGTTTAGTTTGCTCTTTTCCTAGTGTCTTAACATGTAAGGTTAGGTTACTGAATTGAGATTTTTTTCTTTCTTCCTTTTTAATATGGGCATTTATGGCAATAATTTCCTGTAAGCAATGCTTTAGCTGCATCCTGTAGTTTTGGTTTGTTGTCTCTTTGTTTTCATTCAGCTTAAAGTATTTTCTAATTTCCTTCAAGATTTCTTCTTTGAAGTATTTATTCCTGAGTTTGTTTATGAGTGGGTTAACTTCCACATGTTTGTGAACACCCCAGATTTCCTTCTGTTATTGCTTCATTTCCACTGTGGTTGTAGAACATACTTTGCATGAGCCCAGTGCTTTTACATTAAGGCTTGTCTCGCAGCCTGGTGCGTGGGCTGTCCGGGGAGTATTCCCTGTGCACACGTATTTCGCTGGTGAGCAGGGGTGGAGGGTCGTCTGTCACGTCCAGGTGGGTGATGCTGTTGTTCAAGTCGTCTGTTTCCTTATCATTCTACTCGTCACACCTGCCACTGAAAGTGGGTGTTGACGTTTCCGACTATTTTTGAATTATCTTTTTCTCTTTTTACTTGTTAGTTTTTCTTAATGTATTTTAGGGCACCGTTGTTGGGTGCATGTATGTTTCTAGTTGTTATATCTTCCCGATGGATTGACCCTTTCATCATTATAATGTGTCTCTCTTTATTTCTAATGATATTTATGTTTTAAAATCTATTTTTTTTGAGACGGTCTTGCTCTGTTGCCCAGGCTACAGAGCAATGGCATCATAGCTCACTGCAACCTCAAACTCCTGGGCTCAAGCCATCTTCCCGCCTCGGCCTCCCAAAGTGCTAGGATTATAGGTGTGCACCACCGTGCCTGGCCAAAATCTATTTTTTCTGAAATTAGTATAACCACTGCAGATTTCCTATGGTTACTATTTGACTAGTATGTCTTTTTCTGTTCTTTTACTTTTGCCTTTTTTGTATCTTTGAATTTAAAGTGTCTTCTGTAGACAGCATATAGTGGGTCTTTAAAAACATTCATTCTGGCCATTCTGCCCTTTGATTTGATTGTTTCTCTCATTCACATTTGATGTCATGATATGTTTGGGTTTACATCTGTCGCTTTGCTTTTTGTTTTCTATATGTCTCATGCCTTTTTCCCCCAGTTGTTGCTCCTGCATAGGTTTCTTTTGTCTGAAGTGACTGTATTCTAGCATAACATTTTAATTTCTTTAATAATTTTTTACCTATGATTTTTGAGATATTTTCTTAGCAGTTACTCTGAGGCTTACAATATGCATCTTAACTTATCAGGACCTGCTTCAAATTTATACGAACTCAACTCCAGATAGGAACCTTACTCCTGTGTAGTTCTGTTCCCTCCTGCCTTTTCTGATGGTGTGATTACTGTCCGCGTTGTATCTATGGATGTTACACATCTGATGAAGCATTGTTCTGATTGTTCCTTTATGTAACTGTTGTTACAAAGAAGTTGAGTGAAGAAAGGAGAATCGGCGTACATTCGCAGTTATTGTTTTAACCTCGTTATTTGCCGTTGGTGGTTCTCTCGTTTCTTTCTGTGAATCGTGTCACCGTCTGCTGTCACTTCCTTGCTCCAGTCCAGCTCTGATCCCAGCCTCGTCATTCGTGCTGTTACTGTCAAGTATTTTACGTTTCTGTATGTTAAAGGCCTCCAAATAATACATATTGTTTTATGCAGTTGCTTTTTAAGTCAGTTAAGAGAGGAAAGGAGAAGAAATGTGCACTTATATTGTCTTTTATAATAACCTACACAGTTACCATGACCTGCACTCTATGTTTTTCATGTGGATTTGAATCCATCGACTGCCCTGTGCTTTCAGCATGAAGAATTTATGTAAGTGTTTTCTGTAAGGTGGGTTTGCTAGCAACCAGTTCTCCTAGTTCTTGTTTATCTGGAGGTATCGTTATTCCTGCCCTACCTCCTTTTTTCTAAAAACAAAAAGTTCTGGGAGATGTAAGAATCTTGGTTGACGGTTTTTTTTCTTTTCAGCACTTTGAATGTGTTATTCCACTGCCGTCTGGACTCCATCGTTACTGATGAGAAGTCAGCTATCTTATTGGGGTTCCTTGTAAGTGACAAATAATTTCTTTCTTGTTGCTGTTGAGATTTTGTCTTTTGTTTTTTGGCATTGGACATTTAGACTGTGACGTGTCAGGGGGTGGATCTCTTTGTACGTGGGATCCTTGGAGTTTGTCAGGCTTCTTGGGCATGTAGATGAATGTTTTTATCACATTTGGGGAGTTTTCCTGCCTTTTCTCTCCTCCCCTGCGGCACACCCGTCAGGCGTACGCTGGCGCACTTGGTGCTGTTTCACGTTCCTCTGAGGCTGTTCATTTTTCTTAGTTCTATTTTCTCTTTGTTCTTCAGGTTGCGTAATCTTTCTTGATCTTTCTTTAAGTTTAGTGATTTTCTGCCTGCTCAAATCTGCTGTTGAGCCCTTATAGTGAGTTTTTTTTTTTATATAATTTTATTTCTGTTGTACTTCGCAAATCCAGAATTTCCATTTGGCTCTGTTTTATGATTTCTATCTCTTTATTGTTATTCTCTATTTGATAAGATATTGTCATCTTACTTTCTTTTAATTCTTTATATGTGTTTTCTTTAGTTTCTTTGAACATATTTATAATAGCTATTTTGAAATCTTTTTCTGCTAAGTAGGACATCTGTGCCTCTTCAGGAGCAGTTTGTGTACTGTTGTTTTCTCCCATCCTATGTGGACTACATTTTCCTGTTTCTTTGTATATCTGTTTCTTTTATTGCAAACTGACATTTTAGGTAAAATGTAACAGCAGCTGTGGATGCGGATCCCCCACTTGGTTGGAGGGTGGTTTATTCCTCCCTTATTTGTTCATAATTTGGCTGGACTAGTGTAGTCTCTGAGCCGCCTCCTCCCCCGGCATGGTGGTGGCTGCAGCTGGCTTCGACTCTCCCTGATCCCTGCCGGGGGGCGGGGCGGGGGGTGGTGGTCTGCATCCCCTGGTGTTACGCCTGCTGTCGGATCTGATAACGCCCCGGGCACGAGTTACCCCACAGCTGGGCAGGGGTGGCAGTCTGATGGCTGCCCCCAGGAGGGCTCCTCTCGGCTGTCCCTAGGTAAACTTCGAGCTGCTCATGGACCTGTAGCTTCCTCTGAATTGCTGACTGTTCAGGTCTCTGCTGTTTTGTCAGCATCCTTAAGCTCCAGCTTGCCTGTGCTCTGGTCTAAGTGGTTTTCCCTTAGGGAGTGCTGCAGGGCTCTCTGTTCTTGCACCCCCAGCTCCGGGCCACACCTCTGAGCCTCTGCTCTGGGGCAGGTGGCAGGGGCGGCAGTCAGCCTCTTGGGTGACACCCCCCCGAGTTGCACCTCACAGGAGTCTTCACCCTGTGAACAGCTGAGGCCGGGACCGCGGAGCCTGGGGTGGACCCCCAGACTGGGCAGGGGAGGGAGCCTGGAGCCGAGCAGATGGGTGAGAAGTGCTGTTACCTGATGCTCCTGGAGAAGCCATTGCCCTGCTGGCACCGGGGCAGTGGGAGCCTCTTCCTGGCTCACGTGCCACATACTCGTAGTTCCTGCTGCCACGTAGGGGATGTTCCCAGATAAATGTTTCTCTGTTTGCTGTATACCCTCAAGACATGCTCCAGAGACTTTTTTTTTTTTTTTTTTGAGACAGAGTCTCGCTCTGTTGCCTGGGCTGGAGTACAGTGGCGTCAGCCTAGCTCACAGCAACCTCAGACTCCTGGGCTCAGGTGATCCTCCTGCCTCAGCTTCCCAAAGCACTGGCATTACAGGCCCGAGCAGCCTCGCCTGGTCTCAGAGACTTTAAATGGCTGCTTTGGTCAAGTTCACCAGTTGCGGTTGTCTTGCTGGAGGGGGGCTGTAAGTTTCCCAGGGGTCCTCTTTGAAAGCCGGCCTGGCACTTCGGAAGGAGGGGCTCATCTCCCTCAGCGGTAGGACGTGTCTGGGTGGGAAGGTTGTTCCGCTAGACGCTTGGGTGTCTTGGGTCTGGATCCTTCTGGTCTCTCTCTGCGGCAAGGGCATGGGGCAGGCAGGGTCTGCGCTGGACGGGGAAAGCAAACTCAGGCCTCGAAAGCCAGGAAGGGATGTTTCTGCTTATTTCGTAGCAGCCCTGTGACTTTCTCTGTCGAGATCTTCCAATGTCCCTGATCTTTAGGATAAAGAAAAAGTTGGAGCTGGCCCGGGAGGTGAGGGCCGCGTGCCCAGTGCCTTGCAGCCCGCTGGCTGCCCGTCTGGGATCCCTCAGGTCAGCCCTCTGCGCCCTAGGCCTGCCGAGCCGTCGGGCTGGGTGGCGCCTGCACCCTCCTCGTGGGGCCGGGCGGGTCAGGCGGGAAGCCAGAGCGGCTGCTGGGGGACGGAGCGGCCCCACAAGGCCGGGCATTAGCTTGACCAGGGTTTCGAGGGAAGAGGGAGGTTTTTTGGATTGTTTTTTCATGGAGAGTTGATTTTTATTTTTAAAAATATTGATTTCACTGCTTTCTAAAGGGAAGTTAAAAAAAAAAGTAACAGTGGAAACTGTCGCGAAGTTAAGTGGGAGTTTGATGCACTCACACTGTGGATTCCGCGTGTGTTTCCCAGCACAGGTCGTTCTCGTGGCCACACGCCCGTGGGGTGGCTGGGACGCGTCACCACGGTCCACTCCTGCAGCCCGCGTGTGTCAGCGTCCCTCGGAAAGGAGCCGTGCGGATCCGTCCCTGTGTCAGGAGCAGGTCCCTAGTCTGCACTCGAGCTCTGTGACCCCAACGTTCTGGAGATCGGCCACAGACTGGCCATTCTGTGGGTGTCTCCAGGGACCCGCATTCTTCTCAGGGCCTCCCTGGTCGGGGTTGGGCGCCACCAGCTCCTCTTTGTGGTTGACGTGTGTTTCTGGGAAGTGCCTGAGCCAGCGTGAAACCCCCTGGCTTCCTGCTTGGCCCAGAGAGCAAAGCCGTTCCTCCTCCTTCACCCTCTGGAACGGGCGTCTGCAGGCGGCGAAAAGCCCTTTGAGGTCTGAGTTCTTCTCAGGTGGGAACCTGAGCCCACAGAGACCGTGTTTCCGGGGCATCTCGGGGCCTCCGTGGGTTTGGGTCTCTTTCCCGGAGGGCGGGTGGCAGGGTGCGTGGGTAGCGGCCATCAGTGGGAGAGCTGCCGCGTGCCGGGTCCAGCTGTGGCTGCTGCGGGGCTGGGCACCCCGGGAGGTAGGAGGTGTCAAGGACAAATAGCTGACCTTGAGCTCAGGGCATGCAGGCGCTGCTTTGAGTCTCTCCGTGAGATTGCCAATCCGGACCTCACGTGGGGCTGTGTGGATGGGCCACACGTGTCCCCCGCCTGCCCGCGCATCTCAGCAGGTGGACGCCCGCCAGCGCTGTGCTGCCCTCACAGGGTCTTCAGTGCCGAACGTGTGGGTGGAGGCTGTTCGAGTGTGTCACTGAGCCCACGGGTGTCCTGTGCCTTGATTTCAGTGATAACCAGTGAAATTGTAGCCTGAATGAGTAGCTGACAAGCTGAGGTGGAGTTGGACCTTCCAATGCAGCTGTTGGGGCCACAGTGAGGGGCAGATGGCGGTATTTGAATCCCACGGGCCGCAACTGGACCACGGACGCGCCGTGGCCGTGGGACAGTCTGGTCATCGCCGAGTGCTCAGCCTTAGCACACCTGGGCCTCTGTCTTCCCGGAAATGCAGCATGTGTTGTTAAAACGCACACGACGACCTTTTTTTCGGGTAATGCCCTGGCGTGTCATCTGGGGAAGGGCTCGACGCTGTCCCTGGTGCTGGCGTCTCTGTCGTTTCAGCTCTTGTGGGGGAGGCTGCTCTGCTTCCGGCGACACAGGCGGGAAGGGTTTCCGGAAGGAGCCTGTGTGTCCTCTCCCTTCTTGCCTGGGTCCCACCCTCCATGCCAGACCATTGCCCACGTCCATCCGTGGACAGACCTTTGTCTCTGCATCTTAAGGACGAGCCTCGAGTGTCCACAGTGGCGTGCGGGGGCAGTGAGCCCTTGGACCTGTTCTCGGAAGCAAGCACAGCGCACACAGTAGCCTGGCCCTGACTGCCTCGTGAGTCGCCACGTTTCTTGTGCCAGAATCACGCACTTGTGTGTGTGCTCATGGTGAACGCACCATTATCAGGACCTTTTGAGAAAATAACCCTAATGATTTATTTATTCACTTAAAACATTTGATTCCACCTTTTCTTACCTATGTAACTTCGACTAAAAGTTACGCACCTTTTTTGTTTCTGAGTTTCCCTTAGGAAGTTTGTTTCCAAGTCCCTCCGCCGAGCTGTGGCCACAGCCTGGTTAGTGTTAGTGTGGCCGGTCGGAACCCTCTGCGCTGCCGCCCCAGTGCTGGACTCTCGGCCCCTGTGTGTGGACAGCTGATTCTTTCCAACGTGTGTTGTCCGCACACAGGGTGACGACACTTTGGCTGCAGAAGGGGGATTTTTTTTCCACGTTCGAGTCGTGTTTCCCTTGGAATCTGGGCGTGAGCACGTCAGGAAGGTGTGACGAGGGGAACAGTGCCCGATGCGGGCCACGCGGGTTTGCCTTGGGCCTGTTACTGACCGTCAGGGTGCTGGACCCAGTCGCATGATAACTTGAGAGCCACGATGCCTGAGCGCTGTTTAGGGCTTGGACTCTGACGCAGCGGTTAAAGCTTCATAAACCGGAACAGCAGGAATCACGTCTAATGCCGAACGTCGTTAGAGTAAGTGATAGTAAGGTATTAAATCTCACGGTCCTTAGAACAAATTGTTTAGGTATCATCCTTGAGAGGGACAGTTTCGTGGCTGTCAGCCCAGGACGCTGGTGCTCGCTGGGACGCGGCGCCGTCCGTCTCAGGTGCTTGGATGCTGTGCCCGCCCGTTGGTAGCTGAAGGTGACTGGGTTTATCTGCTCACACTGCCTCCCGTTTCCCAGAGGAGCGCTTTAAACACGTATCTGTGAGGCTGTGTTTTCTGTCACACTCAATTTTGTGAGCGGTTTCTTGGTGTGTAAACACTGATCAATTTTGTTTCCACGTCTCTCCGGTGACCCTCCCATGGAGTGGCGGCCGGGCCTCGTGCATGCGCCCACCTGGCGCTGCACCTCTCTGGAGCTGTGGCTTTGCTCTAGAAGTGCCATGATGCCTCTGTGGACACCCGGGGAGTGTCCCAGCCGAGGAGTGTCCCTGCATGAGGCCGCCGGCTGTGTTTCGTAGGAGGTGGAGTGGCTGGGTGGCTTTGGGTCCCACCTCCCGAGACATCCTCAGTCCCCAAGCTCTTACGTCCCTCCTGGAAGTCGGTGACGTGGGTGCAGCTTTGCTGTCCGGGGGGCTCTGTCCTGGCATTTTACCCATGCAGGAGCAGGACAAAACGTTGACCTCACTTTGCACTTGCAGGCTCGTTTTTCACCATCAGTGTGCAGTTTCTGGCAGTTCATGTGGGTGATTTGGCCAAAACGGCTTTGCAAAACCCGCCTGCGACACAGCGGTCAGGATGTGGACTGGCAGAACAGGGGCCCGAGACGGCCTGGAGGAGAGGGGTTGCCCGCAGGTGAGCGGGTCGGGGTGGCCCTCGGGGCTCCCTGCTCTGCCAGCCAGACACACGGGCCCCTTGCTCCCCGAGGGGACGGGGGAGACGCCGTGTTCCACAGCACGTGCCCTGCCTGGCACCACTCTTCTCTGTCCAGGCTTGTGCTGAAATCCTGCCGTCTTCGGACACCAGCTCACTCCGCGCCTTGCTACGGGGAAGCCGTCAGCACCAGCTGTCACGCACATGCCCTTTCCCGACAGCAGGACGTGGGCTTGTGCTACGTCACCCCAGGTTCATAAACAGTCCGGCGCACCCAGGTCTTCTCTCCGGGTAGTGAGACAGTAGCCTCGGCTCTGTTCATTGCTCACCAGCAAGGGCTGGCTTCCCGGTGGCGCACCTGGGCCTGCCTGAGGCCGCCCTCGCTCAGCCCGCCACCCTTGGTGCCCAGCCCTCCCCGTGGACCCCAGGAGACTGGCGCTGGCTTGACCTGCCCGTCGCTGCCCCTCAGCACCAGCCCTGTGGCCAGCCGGCCTCCCTGGGACTCCCAGCAGCACCTGGGACTGCTCAGTGTGGACCCTGCCCCGGGTGCGCCTGGAGGGTAGACTGTGCCCCAGGTGTGCCACGTGCCCCAGACCTGAAGGACATGGCCCAGGAAGGAGAATGCAGGGCAGCTTAGGTTTCTTGCATGTTGATTCCTGTCGAAATGGTCATATTTTAGACGCGTCAGGTTAAATGAAATGCAGGATTACCATTGAGGTCAGCGGCTTCTTTTTGCATTTTGACGTGGCCTGCCAGCAAACACAGACCCGGGCGTGTGGCTCCGCCCGTGCCTGGGCCCCCAGGCCCTCCCTCGGTTGCGGGGTGGGGGGCGGGGGGCTCGGACCGCATCAGGGCTCCTCCTGGGGCCTCCGAGATGACCGTCCCGCCCTCTGCCCCAGCCTGAGCATCCGTTGTTCCTGGGGTTGTTGTTGGGGTCCGACACCGGCCGGGCCTCCGTGGGACTGGATTTTCCACACAAGCATGTTCTCTGAATTGTCTTTTCCACTTTCATAGTTTTTTTTTCTTCAATTTTTTTCTATTGTGGTAAAATACTCGTAAAATCGACCAACTTAACCGCTCATAGGCGCAGAGTCGGTTGCGTGGGATTAATACAGTGCGCAGCCGCCACCCCGACCGTCTTCACAAACGGGGACTCGTCTCCTGCAAACCCTGACTCCCTGCCCGGCCCAGCATCCCGCTGTCTCTGGGACTGTGTGTGAGGGAATCCACAGGTTTGTCCCCCGCGACTGTCCTTACGTGAAGGCCGGATAGCGTCCCCGTGGGCGTGTCCCGCGTCTCGCCAGTGGTGGACGTCTAGGCGGTTTCCACCTGCGGCTGTTGTGACGAGCACTGCTGTGAGCATGGGTGTGCCGACGTCTGTGCCAGTCCCTGCTCTCGGTTCTCGAGGGTGTGTGCCAAGGAGTGGAGTTGCTGGATCCCACAGCAACTCTGTTTTTCATAGTTTTGAGGAGCCGTTTTGCACAGAAACTGCACCAGGTCACATTTCCACTGACAGTGTGCAAACCGCGGTTTCTCCACAGCCGCACCAACACTGGTCTCCTGGCTTTTTTGATAGTGGCTCTCGTCCCGGGTGTGACGTGGTATCTCCTCGTGGTTTTGGTCTGCATTTTCCTGATAGCATAAGGGGTGGTGAGTGTCTTTTCGTGTGCTTGTTGGCCATTTATGTGTCTTCTTTGGAGAAAAACATGTTCGAGCCTCTGTACATTTTGAATTGGGTATTTTTGATTGTTGAGTTGTAGGAGCTCTCTCTGTGTGTTTTGGGCATCGTTTCTTAGCAGATGTATGATTTGCAACTGTTTTCTCTCATCCCGTCGGTCAGCTTTTCACATTGTTGGTTTTGTCCTTTGAAACACAGAAGTTTTAAATTTTGATGAAGTCCGATTTATTGTTTTTTCTTCTGTTGCCTGTGCTTTTGGTGTTATAGCCAAGAAGTCATAGACAAATCCAACGTCATGAGGGTCTTCTACATGTTTTCTTCTAAGAGTTTTATAGTTTTAGGTCTTACATTTATTTCTTTGATCCATTTTAGGTTAAATTTTGTATGTGGTATAAGGTAAGTATGTCCAAGTTTGTTCTTTTTCTCAAAAACTGTTTGATGAGGATTTTCTATTTTTCATTTACTAATGACTCCCTCGGAGAACCTAAAATAGAAAGGTCTACGGATTAACCTCAGGCCTGGTTTTCCCACGTCCCTTGGGCCCCCACCTGGTGTCATCTGTCCACAGCCCACCTGTGCACACCCGTCCCTGCACTGGCCTGTCCTTGGCCCCCACCCGGTGTCCTGTGTGTGTCCACAGCCCACCTGTGTGCAGCCGTCCCTGCTCAGGCCCGTCCCCCTCGCTGCAGCTCCCCTGTGCTCCGGGAGGTGACTGCCCCTCCCCCCCCGCCCCACCCCACCATGTGACCTCAGGCCCTGCCTCTTGCACAGGATGAGGCAGGGCAGGTGGGTGCGGCCAGGATGGCCCCTCCCCAGCCCCGCCCACCCCGCCTGCCTGCGCTGGGCTGCTCCCGGGGGCCCTGCGCTGACCCTGCTGAGGCAGGGGCTGTTCAGCCTTGTGCACCTCGCAGGCCTCGGTCGGTCTCTCCCCGTTTACCTCCCTGTTTCCCCACAGCCCAGCCGCTCGTCCCCAGGGCATTGCGTGTCATCTGCCTCGTTTAATTTGCCCATTTGTGTAAGTGTCACGAACGTGGCTTCTGTGGAGTGTGTCGTGGAACACGGGTGCTGTCCCAGCAGCCAAGTGGGTGGTGACGGTGTCTGTCGGGTCTCGTCGTGGGCAGGGATGTTACAAGAGTCGAGACTGGCTCGTTCACCGTCATGACAGCCCTGGTGGCAGGGACTGCGACTCCCATGTCACCCTGGAGGGAAGGAGACGCCTGGTCGGCCCGGTGTTGCGGGGGGGCGTGGGGGGCTGTGATTCTGACCTAGGAATCGGATTCCCGAGGCTGGCACAGTCCTCACGCTATACCGCCTCTCAGAGGTGTTAAGATGAACTTCAAGGATTTTGGCATCGTTTTTCCTTTTTTTTAAGAGGCAGGGTCTTGCTCTGTCACCCAGGCTGGAGTGCAGTGGCACAGTCACAGCTCACTGCAGCCTCGGACTCCTGGGCTTAGGTGGTCCTCCCGCCTCAGCCTTCCGAGAAGCGGGGACCACAGGCACTTGCCCCCACGCCACTGCACCTGGCTTGACTTCAGCATGTTTTACGTTGACTTAAGATCTGTACAGGTCTCCCGCAGAAGTGCCTGGGCCAGAAAACACACAGCTTATGTCTCCTCACTCTGACCTTGGCCTCTGCCTCTCAGTTGGTCCGCGTATCCTCACCTGCACCCCTGACCTTCACCCCTCACCTGTACTCCTCATCTGCACACCTGTACCCCTCACTTGTACCCCTCACCTGCACACCTACACCCCTCACCTGCACCTCTGCACCCCTGACCTTCACCCCTCACCTGTACCCCTCACCTGTACCCCTCACCTGCACACCTACACCCCTGCACCCCCGACCTGCACCCCCAGCTGAGGCCGCTCTCTCCCTCTGCCCTAGACTTCGACCCTCACCACTTCTGGCACTGGAGCAGCTTCTCGGACTACGTGCAGTGTGTCCTGGCCTTCACAGGTGTGGCGGGCTACGTCACGTACCTGTCCATCGACTCGGCCCTGTTCGTGGAGACCCTGGGCTTCCTGGCTGTGTTGACCGAGGCCATGCTGGGCGTGCCGCAGCTCTACCGCAACCACCGCCACCGGTCCACGGAGGGCATGAGGTAGGATGTTCCCACAACACCGTAAAGGTGCCAGGCACAGAGCCAGGGAGGTTTACGCACGTTGGCCCCTGGCCCTCCTGTCAGAGCAGACGTGTTTGCGTGCGAGGGCCAAGGGGCAGCGTGTAGCTGGCACGGGGTTGGCCAGCTGCGCCTGCAGGGCCGCTGAGACAGGCTGCCGGGGATGGGGAGGGCTTGAGGGTGGCCCAAGATTGGGAGGGGTGCAGGGAGCTGCCTGGGACTGCCCTGGCCTCTGACTGTGCCCCAAGGCCCCGGCTGTGGCCTCCACCCTGACTGCTGGCAGAGGAGCGTGGGGCTGGGGTTTGGAGCTGGGGACCAAGTGTGCACGCTCTGCGCCAGCCCAGCCTAGATGCCCAGGGTGACTGCCGGCGCTGGGGACAAGCGAGGACCCTTCCTGTGGGCACACTCGAGAGCCTCGGTGTGACAGAACCGCGGTAACAAGAGACTGGCGTGTTTCACAGGGAGAGATGCCACACGCCCCTCTACCGCGTACCGTCGGGGGATTTCGGTGTAGTCAGCGTTGTACGACCACTGCCATGGTCTAGTTTTGGACCGTTTCATCTCCCCAGAGAGGAGCCCCGGCTGTATCAGCAGCCACTGCCACTCGCCACCCCGGCACCTCCCGTCACTGCCTGTCTCTGTGCATTCGCCTCTTCTGGGCGCGTCGTGTGCACGGAGCTGTGCAACACGTAGCCTCTTGTGACTGGCTCCGTCGCTGAGCGTGATGTTCCTCAGGGTCATGCATGTAGTAGCCTGTGTCAGGGCTTTGCTCCTTTTTGTGGTTGAGGAACATTCCGGGGCATGGATATAGCACATGTTGCTCATCCATCCTTCCATGGTGGACACCGGGGCTGGGCGGCAGCTCGGAGGCAGTTGTCATGTGCTGCTGTCCATGTCCACATCCACGCTTTCATGTGGATGTGTTTCCCTTTCTCTCAAGCGTGTACCTAGGAGCAGAATTCCAGGGTCATATGGTAGCTGAGCCTTCCCGGAGCTGCTGGAATGTTCCCCCAGGGAGGGCAGGGCAGGTGAGGGGTTCGAAGGTGGGGCAGCTGAGGTCGGGTGCAGTGAGGGGTTGGCCGGGAGAACGAGGCCCCCGTGCAGGGTTGTCCGCACCCCGGCAGGCAGGCTCCCAGGTTGTGGGCGCCTCGTGGTCGGAACCCCGGGCTGGCTGGTTTCCTCTGTCCGAGGAGGGAGGGACATCCTCGTTCCTGGGACTCTCTCGACAGGACCCGGCCAGACTCAGGCTAGTGAGGAAACCACTGGCTCGTTGAACTACGACAGCCGAGTCGTGGGGCTCAGTGTTCGTTCGTTTGTTCGTTCATTGGGATGGTTAATTGTTGTTGCTGTTGTCTGACCAGTGGGGAGGAACAAGGATTCTATCTCGGGGAAACGGTGCACCAGAGACCCGGCAGCACGGAGTTGACACCGTGGGCTCCCGCAGACGCCTGGTGCTGCTCTGAGGGCCTCATCTGGGGACCTTGCAGGGGACCCAAGGGCACAAACGAGGGGAGTCTGGTTCTGGGCCATGCCTGTGACATTGAGGTGCCTCCAAGACGTCAGGTTTTCTTCCTGCACGAGGGGATACTGCGTGCCAGCAAGCAGACCCCTGCGAGCCTGGGGCCGGGACACACAACTGAATTTTGCATTTTACCTGCTGGGGGTCCTGCTTCCCTACCCCCCTCTAAATTATGTGGCTGGTTGTGGGGCCGCAGCAAGGGATCGCTGTCCCCCTTTAACGGCTGGGGCTGTCAACAGCTGTCACGTCAAAGGGCAAAGACGAGGTAAGGCGTCAGCAGTTGGCAGTGTCCCTGTGCGGAGCCAGCAACGACCCCGTGTGTGTGCTTGCGGTGGTGGAGCACACACCTGTGTGTCGGGGGCCTAGGGACGTAGACAGCCCTGGGACAGGTGACCCTGGGACCAGAGCTCCAGCTGTGTGTCCTCCTGGCCGTGTCTGACCAGGGCTGCGTCCTGCATCTGCCTTCCATTTTTGTCGGTGTGAGCACTGCCCATGGTGGGCTTCTGTCGGGGTGACCGTCCCACGTGCTTCCAGCCCGTCCGACTCCCTGTGGTGCTCTGTGTTGGCAGCTTTGCAGGGAAGGGGCCAGAGGGGACGTGAAGGCTGCTGACCAGCCCCCCAAGATGGCTCTGGGCTCCACCTTTCGTTGGAGCCTCCCCTCCAGCAGCAGCACAGTGGCCCAGGTGCTCCTCCTGCAGCTTGTCTGCCTCTGAGGCCCGGACACCTCCCCAGCCTCACGAAGCACCTGGTGTTCTGAGCTGCGAACCATTTGGCTGTACCCGAATTACAATGGGAGTGAAAAGCAGCCTTTCTGGGTTTGGGACGCTTGGATATAATCTGAACACCACCAGGAGCCAAGTGAATCTTACATCTATAGAACACTCCACCCAGAATATACGTTCTTTTTGAATGGTCTTTGAGCATTCACCAAAACAGACCATTTACTGGGTCATAAAGATTTATTTAAAGGAATTGAAACCATCCAAACTACGTTGTATGACTATAATGTAATTAAGTTAGAGATTAATCTCCAAAGATTTAGAAGCTAGGCAACATACTTCTAAATAATCTGTTAATCAAAGAGTATATCTCAAAGCAAATTAGAAAATATTTTGAGCTGAAAAATAAAACACATCAAAATTTGTGGGATGCAGTTAAAGCAATACTTAGAGGTAAATTCGTAGTCTTCAGGACCCAGGAAATGACGTTATGATCCAGCAAAACTGGCCCAAGTGGAAGAATCTCACCCCCTCTTGGTTTTTCCTGTGGGAAAAGCCACATTTACGTTCTCAGAGGCTGACAGGACTCGCTCGTAGCTGAGTGTGGGCTTGAGGAGAAGGTGAAGGTGTATTTCCAGCTCTGCCCAGCGGTTCCTTTTGCCAGGTTGTGTTCCCAGCTGCAGCCTCTCTCTCTTGACCCTGCACATGGGGGCTCCCTGAACCCTGGTTTTTCAGCGAGCTGGGGCTGAGGCTCAGAGGTGCACGTGGCTCCGTGGTCAAGCGGCTGTGTCCTCGTGTCCTCGCATGTGGGATGTCTCCTCGGCACCCCTCCTCCTTGGTGGCCTGGCAGCCCCTCAGGCTGTGTGGTCTGGCTTCGTTGGCTGTGAAACATTCAGACTGCCCACGGAAACGGGTTTAATTTAGACAAATTCTGCAGGAAGGCAGCGGTGCTCATGTTTGCTGCCAGGCAAGCCAGGGCGCCAGACGTGGTGGCGGAGAGGGATGCGGGTGGCCCAGGACAGCGGGTGGCAGTTCCTCCTTCACTCACTGAGGTCCCTGCGCTGTGGGGACTGACAGACATCTGAGGGGAAGGTTTGCGCTGATGACCAGAAATGTAGACCCCATGGGTCTCGGGCGTGGAGAAGGCCTGGGAAAGCAGCTTTGCTCTGCTCGTGCCTGGCCTTGTACCTCGGCCTGGCGGGCAGCGCGGTGCAGCAGCTCCGGGGGAAAGGCCACTCCTCCCGGCAGCACAGGGCTGCCCGACCGGAGGTCCCGGCTCTGCGGACGCAGCCCTGCTGTTCCCTGCAGCCGGGGCTGACCCTGTCCAGTTCTTGTGTCTCGCAGCTGCACGCTGCGGGTTGGAGCCCCCGGGACCCCTGA
>RJWJ010012045.1:0-42903 GCA_004363605.1 Indri indri
GGGTCAGAGAATTATTTTCTCCATTCCCAAGATGAGGAAACAACCTCGGAGAAGCTAAGCGAACCCACCAGTGGCTGAGCCAGGGCTGGGACCACACTTTCTGTCGGTCTTTCTACACAACGATCCCTGTCCTTCTTCCGTCTCCATTTGTCAAAACCCTTACCGCCCTCCAAGCCCCCTCAGTGTCATGTCCACATGGCCTTCCCCGAGGCCCCCAAGCAGAATCAGTTGCTCCCCTGCCAGAGCCCAGGGCACCTCGTCCACCCTCCTCCTGCTCTCTTAACTTCTCAGACCAGAGACCGTCCACCGGTCCCAGCAGCCTGGGAGCCCCTTGAAGGCTGGGACTTCCACTTCCAAAGTCCCTCTCTCTCGGTCCCAGCATAGGGAATGGCACACAGAAGGCATTCTGTGGATGAGTGTGACATTGACATGACTCCTAGGGTTCTTCTGCCTCAACAGGTGGGGTCCTCAAGCCCGTCACCTCCTCCCAGGCCTCAGAGCCAAGGCTGTCTGGGTAACCCCCAACCCAGCCCCTAGAGTAGTCCCGTGTGTTGAAGCATGTGCCCCAGTGTAGACAGGAGGCTGAGAGGTCCCCGCTCTGTCATTTATGCCCTGAGGGGCTGCCAGACCAGGCCGGATAGTGGGGTTACTGGATCCCCTGTGCTTGCCTGTGGGGAGGAGATTGCTGAGTACCCTGACTCCAACCCTCTGAGCTGTCATGACTGTAACCTCTCCATCTTCCCACGACCCATTTTCACCCACAGCAGCAGGAGGTCAGAAGAAGCGCAGTGAGGACAAGGCCCAAGGATGATTTAAGTTTCTCTGGCCCCTAGCTCTGGGGGAGGGGTGTGGAGGGGACTCAGTGAAGGGGTTCGAGAGCTGAATAGAATGTGTTATTACCCTTTGCTCCATGACTGTTAGGCATAAAGAACGGGCCAAGCATGGAAGGACCTTAGGGCTCGGGCAGCGGGGCCAGCCCCATGTGGGGCCCAAGGCTATCTGAGAGTCAAGAGGTTGGTCTGAAGCCCCAGGAGCTTCTGCCCACGCGCACTGCTCACTCTGGTCTGCCTTCTCCCTGCGGTTGCGGGAAAGCTCCGCACAGCGGCCATGTGGTTTCAGGGGGTGGCGGCGCAGGGGCACAGAAAGAGCGTGGGCTTTGGAGTCAAAAAAACCCTGAGTTTGAATCCTGGCTCCACATCTTCTGGCGTGTTGCCTTGGCAATGACTTCATCTTTCTGAGTTTCACTTATTTTATGAAAGGGGGATAATATTCCCCTTGAAGGTTGCTGTCGGATTTAAAAGGAGACCACAGTTTGCAGAGTCCTTGAGTGCACGGTAGGTAGGTATTCGGGAAGTGTAGCCCCAGGCACTCCCCTTTCCTCTCCGTGGGGCTGGGGTGTGTGTTTTTGTCCCTAAGGAGGAGTTCATCCCCTGACACTCCCCAGTCCTGCCTACATCCATACTCTGTTCTCTGAGGTCACCCAGGGGAAAAAGGGAAATTGGGCTGAGGGGAGATGGGCTTCCCTCCCTTCTGCGCTGCTGGTGCCCAGAGAGGCCACAAGGAAACTTGCCCTGGGGTCTTCTTTGGCAGAATCCAGGTACCTGGGTCCTTACCTGACCCTCTGTGTGACCTGCGGCAAGCTCCTTCTCTTCTCTGAGCCCCAGGGTCCCCCTGGGACTTTGGAGGATAACAACCTGCCTGTCTGCACTTTGGGGCTGTTGCAAAGATGCCGGTAAGCATTTTATACACAGCGAAGTGCTGTGCAAACACCAGGAGTCAGCACAGTTTTCCTGTGAGCACCATTGTTTTTGCGAAGAAATTTTAAGAAGTGAAAGAGCCTTACACTATATTTTGCAAAAAAAAAAAAAAAAAAAAAATTGGGGAGGGAAAGGTTAAAAAGAAAAAAGGATTGAAGCCAGCAGCTCTGACTCCCTTGTCAGCCAACTAGAGGAAAGAAGTGGGTAGCAGAAGTTTGTTTCCAAGGGAGTTTCTCTGAGCCAAGAAGAGTGGCTGCCAGCCCAGCCGGGGCCTGGGGCCAGGCCTCCTCCAGGGGCAGAGGCCTCGCCTGCCCTCCCAGGCCTGTTTCTCCCACTGTGTGCCAGACCAGGGCTCTTCTGGTGCTGGGTTCAGGGTGCCAGGAGGCCTCTGGTCCTAATCTCTCTGGGCTGAATCTCCTCCTCCTCCTCCCTGGAAGAGCTTCGAGGGAGGGTAGGAGGGAGGAAACCTAAACCCCTTGCTGGGCATGCCATTCTGAGGCTTAACCAGAGGCTGCCTGGTGACTGCCCAGCTCTCCATCAGGGCCGGGGCATGGCGGAGGGACTGGGAGTGGGGGATGACTGGGAGGCTCAGGGAGCCTGGCGGGAGGGCCTGGGCAGTTGGGGTGGGGGCAGGGGTCGCCCCTTCTCTGCTGCTTTCCCTGCCTGACGCAGAGCTGGCTTGGTTTTCCTTGGCTTCAGCCCTCCTTATTTCTCTGACCAGGTGACTTCTTTCCCCATTCCTTGTTTTTTGCCTTTCTTCAATGACTGCCAGCTCAGGTTCCCAGCTGTCCCTGGAAACAAAAGCAAAGCCCCCAGAACAGCCTCCCTCCCCCATCCTCCCCCCCAGTAGGCCGTCCAGGGCCGGGCAGGGCTCCCCCGCGGCCTGTGCTCCCCACATTGCCTGTGGACGGCAGAGAGAGCCCCGGCCTGCCTGGCCCGGGCCTTCAGCACCTTCCTCAGGTTGCAGGGTGAGTGGGGACCTTGGCAGCAGGCATGCCGCCAACTCGGGAAGTCCTGAAGGCTGTCCAGGGCCCTGTTACAAAGGATGAGGGGGCAGAATTGGCCAGACCCTTGCTGGGCAGCCACCATCAACTGCCACTGGCAGCCGCTGAAAATTCACCTGGGCCTGGTGCTGGACAGGGCAGCTGACCCGGAAGGGGCTTCCTCCTATCAGATGCTCGTGAGCACCGGCTGGTGGCTGTGACTGACGCTTAGTTACTTCTCAGCACAGGTTGAGACAAATGGGGTTGGTGGAAAGGCCTGGCTCCAGGGCAGGCAGGGGCGCCAGTTTCTTCCTACTCCTGATGTGGTAAGGGCTCACATATCACACCAGGCCTGGAGAGAGAAGGTCAGAGTCAGCCACTGTGACCCCTTTATTTTACAGATTGGGAAACTGAGGCCCAGCGAGGGGAGGGGCTCACCCAGGGAGAGAGCCTGGGCCTGAACCCCGGCCTCACGGCTCCCAGCCCGGTGCTCATTCTGCCCCCTGCCACCTCTCACAGAGCCAAGCGTGGCCAGGCTGCCCACGCCCTGGGGAATCCGGGGGGTGCCGGTCAGAGGACCGGAGCATCGGGTGTGGTCCTCAGAGAAGAAAGTACTACATGACCAGCTGCACCGCCCAGTGCCAGGGGGCTCCTCCTTTCCCAACCTGCCTTTCCTGTGGTGTGAGTCGGGATGGGCATTTCTTGGAGAGGATTTTTTTGCTCCAGTTAATTTCTAGATGCTGGAATTTCCAGTAAAATAGTCAGGGGCAAGTTCCGGGCTGCGAGTGATTGAGCGTGTGCAAGTGTGTGTGCACGCTCAGACATGGCAGGGGTGGGGATCTTTCGGGTCGGGGAGGCGCCGCCTGGGAGTCTGCTTTCAGGGCGAGCTGTGCCAGCTTCACAGCACCACTCCTCTTCCGTAGTGGAATACACATGTTCTCCCGAAGCTGTTTCCCAGACAGCATCTCCAGCAGGGGGTAGTGGGCAGGTGAGTGCATTGCAGGAGGGGAGATGGGGAGGGGCGGGCGATGGTGTTTGAAATGGGCGCTTCATGTGGTTGCTGTTATTGGAGTTGCCAACACTGCCCCGCCCCCACTTTCCCCTCCACTCTGGCCCTTGTCATTCATTGCTTACCTGGGGGCCCCACTGCCAGCCCCCGCTTCAGCCCCAGGTTTCCTGGGCTCGAATTGCTAGCATGATCTTCATCCTAATGGATGTTCCAGCCTCATCTTTCACTGGCCCTTACACTTCCCTTGGCTTTCTGCAAGTGTCGTCTGTGCTTTTCCTGCCTGCTTTGCACCCACGGCTCACGCTGTCTGCTTCCTCCTGCCCTGCTCCAGCCACACGAGCCTCCTCTGAGTCCCTGGACCCAGCCAGCTCATGCCCCGTGGGGCTTGCTGCACCTCTGCCTGAAACCCCTTCCATCTGACTTCCACCCCTGCCTGATCCTGGCCGCCTCCCCTCCCTCCCTTGCAGCTTGACTTCCACAGCTGCCCCCTTGGCATCCTGCCACCCTTTCCGCTCACCTGCACTTCTCCCTGCACAGAATGTCGTAAACCAGCATTTTGACGCTGTCAATAATTTCTCTTTCTCCATGTGCTGATGAACTGCTTGAGGGCAGGGCTGCTCCTCAGCCCCCATAGGCCCAGTATTTAGCATTTAGTGAGCACTTGATAAAACATCCCTTGAGTCAAAATGATCTCTTTGCCACTGGCCTGAGAGCCCTTCAAAGGCAGAACCCAGCGCCACACGGCCAGGATGTCCATAAATGCTTAGTAAAGGGAATTTCAGTCACACTGCTATTGGGCAGAGTAATCCATAGTGTTTTCTATCTCTAAACATCTCTCTGCTTGCAAAAAACTTCCAGGCTGTCTTGGTTAGCAACGGTTCTTGGTTTTCAAAGGTGAAAAGCAATTTGCCACAAGCAGAGAATGACAAATCCTCAGGACGGGAGAGGACGGGGGGAGGGAGCAGTTGCGGAGGAGTGGGAGGGGAGAGCAGGCTGTCAGCCCACTCCTGAGCTTGGTGCCACTGAGGAGGGAAACAAAGGAGCCTTATTCTCAGAAACTCCTATTTGCTCTTCAAGGGACCAGGAAAACACCTTGTGCTCCTTTCCCTGTTTCTCATCAGGATCTGTGAGCGCAAAGCAGGGAGGTGCCAGCCAAGGGCAGCAGGGACCTTGCGAATCACCCAAGGGAGAATCCCACACTATTCAAAATGCAAGGTGTAACAACATCCACAAATGCACATTCTCCCCACCAACTCTGAGTGGTTGCAATTAAAAATGAAGTTCCCTCATTTTTGGTCATTCAGCCATACTTGTTGAGCCCCCACCGGTGTCCGCTTTCCTGGTACTTAAACGAAACACACACATGTAAGCAAGTAAGAGGACATCAGACAGCGTTCTGCAGAGAATTATTAATAACACTAAGCAGTGATGCAGAGCTCACGGTCGGGGAGGACCACCTGGAGGGGGCAACTTCTGAGATGAGGAGGGAGGTGGCTGCAGAGAGGGGAAGAGCATTCCGGGCAGAGGGCACGGCTGGGTCCAAGGTCTGAAGAGGGAGGGAGGGACAGGGCCACGTGGGGTGGGTCACAGAGGCAGCAGGCACCAGATCGGGCTCACCTCCTTCAGCCTGTAGGTTCACGTGGAGTGGAGCCTGGTGGGAAGAGAATGGGGGCTCAGGAGATGTGGCCGTAGGTCTGACACCACGATGACTTGCAGCAGGACTGGTCTCAGGCAAGGTGCTTTTCAAGTCTTGACTCCGGTTCCTCTCTGGTACGTTTCTTCTCTTCTCCCGGATGACAGTGACATCTGACCACCCGCAGCCCTGAAAAGCCATGCCATTCCCATGCATGTCTGTTGTGGTGGAGATGAGAACAAGATAAAATACAGTCCCTTCTGTCATGTTAATTTTTCTGAAGGAACCCAGCACTTTCCTGGGGGTCTGGGTCAGGGCCCCTTTTAAGATGCAGACTGCTCCTCAACCCGCCGTGGCTCTCGGTTGCTGGTTTTCCTCAGGCCAGCAGCTGGTCTGCAGCTGGCCGCCTGCGGGCCTGGTCCTGCCAATAGGGGCAGCTGGATAGACGGGAAGCTCCACAGCTGCAGGTTCCAGCCTCCAGAATCGGCCTCCTTAGCAATGGGCCACCGCCAAGCACCTTCTCCCGTCCTGCCCTAGGATGACTGGAGTGCGGGTTTTGGCTGGCGAATGCCACGCGCCCAACTCGTGTGTGGCAACCAGGGGACCACCCAGCCCTGAAAGACTGGCCCACCACGTTTCAGGGGTTGTTATTGCTATGTGAGGACTTGTTTTTCCTGGCACCGAGAAGGCCATATGCTTCATGGCAGTGAGTTCAAGGCACCTCTGTGGGCTCTATTTACATAGCAAGGGAAGAGATACGCTTCTTTTTGTGTACACAGGTTATGTGGAAACAGAGCCATTTATAACCCATGAAACTGCCTGTCCTGATAGACGCCCAGGCCCTTCGTACATGTGGATAATATGTACAATATGTGCAGCGCTTCGGGCAGTACCAGCCGCAGGCTCTGGCCAAGCGCTGATGTTCTGAATAACCCTCTCAGGCAGGGCTTGCTAATGAGTACCAGGGAGAGCCGCATCCTGGGGTGAACACAGAAGCCTGGGATCGCCAGGAAGTGGGGAGGATCCCCTAATATCCTTAAATCACCAGCCCCTTTGTGTGTCCCTCCCACCACCATGTGTGTCCAATCTAGCACAGACGCTTCTGGTGACCAGAAGTGCTCTGGCCATGAACGCGGCCTGTCCTTTGTTGGAAAGTTCTTTCTTTCTTTCTTTCTGATAGCAGTCAAAATCTGTGCTCTGTAGAAGTTCGCTCTCGGGCCCAAGTCAGACCCTTTGGGGTCAAATAAAGTCCCATCCCCCGTCGCGCAACTGCCCTTTGCTGTTGGAGGATGGTCCTCTCCACCGGGGTTGAACTGCCCACATCCCTTCATTTGCTTCTCCTGCGACCTGGTTTTGACCTGGGTTTGAGCCCCTTCTCAGTTCTGTCCAAGCCCCACTTACTTGCTGAGAAACGTGGCTCCCCCAGTGCTCACTGAGTAGCCTGGAGAGGGCGGGGCGGGAGACCCCTTGTGTCCTCTAAGAGGCAGGGAGGTCTTTCTACGCAGTAAGAAAACGGGAGCTGAACTCCAGGACCACGCTGAGGCCCTGCTCAGGGTCACGCACGCGTCCTGCCCTCAGGTCGGTGGACGGCCTCTCCGTCAGCCACGAGGGGCCTGGCATGGGTGCTCCCTGGGCCTCTGGGGAGATGGCTAAGGACAGCCCAGCTCTGCTGGCCGGAGGCTCACACCCTCCCCGTCTTCATTCCCCTCTTCGATTCCCCTCACATGGAACACTGACGTTTTAAACCAGGTCTAATAAGACCTTATACAACTCTTACTTTGATAGCAGGGAGAAGCCGTCACGGAAGTACTTCGCCTCGGGTGCTTTCACGTGTGTCTTACACTTTGAGGCTCCCCGCAGCCAGGAAGGTGGGTGCAGCAGGGGTCCCTGCTGTGGCCCGGCTGCGGGAACAGGCTGGCGGGGTGGGGGTGAAATGACATCCTCAGTCTCACAGGTGGATGGCAGCACCAGCCAGGAGCCAGAACCCAGTTTGTGAGGCCAATGCAATGCCTTTCCCATGCCCTTGAGCGGCTCAGCCTTGTGGTGGGCTGGGGGTGGGGCGGACACGAGGCGCTCAGTATGCAGCAACCAAAGGCTTAAACTCCGCGTGCTCTCGGGCACAGGCTGGCACAGCCCTGAGGCTCAGGCCGTGCGCCTCCTTCTCTCAACGCAGCACTGTTCAGTTCGTGCAGCAAGGGGCGACGGCGGGGCTGAGCGCTGTGGCCCTTCCTGCCGCAGCTCTCAGCCCACTACCAGAGGCGGGGCGCCCACCCAGCCTGGGCCTGGAGGCGGCTGAGTGCGGGCGGCGGGTGCCTGCCTGGCTGCTCTCCTTGGTGCCCGGAAGCCTGAGGGCACGAGGACTGGCTGCCTTCCCAGAAAACACAGATCACTGTCTGCCTGCCTTCTCTGTCCTTGAGCTCAGGCCCAGCTCTGTCCCATGACAGGATCCGGGTGGCGGCGGCAGGCCCCCGCCTCTGGCGCAGTAAGGAGAGCAGACTCCAAGGCCTGGGCGAGCCTCCAAGCCAGGGTCTCCAAGCCAGGCCTCCAGGCCCTGTCCCCAGGACCCCTGGATCCCCAGGGGCACATGTGGCTGCATTCAGTGCAGGAGTCCAGTCCGGGAGCTCAAAGCAAGGACTTTGTTTTTAGGGAAGGAGACAGGACAAGGGTCGCCTCCCCCTCCCTGGTGAGTGAACGGCTCCAAAATGGCCTCTCTCCAATCATCTCTGCCAGGGCAGGGGTGACAGTCACTCTCCAGGGGGCAGCCTAAAGGCCTCTGCGGTTTCTGTCCACAGGGCTGGAGCCACGCCCCACGGCCTCCGCCTGAGCCTTCCAGCTGCCCTGGGCCTCAGCTTAGCTTGTGTTTGGTGGAGGTAGCTGCTGCAGGAGACTTTCTGAACCTGGATCTGACCAGAGTGGAACGCCTTTTTCTCCTGGAACGGTGGGGTCAGGCCCGCTGTCGGAAGGGAAGGCTGATCCTGAGATGTTCGGAGTTTGAAAAAGCAGGATGATCTGGCAGGGGAGGGGCGAGTCAGTCAGTGAACAGGCTTTTAATTAGGAACTACTGGGCACTGAGGGCTAGTGGCTGAGGGCAAAGAAAAGAGCCAGGCCCGTTTTCAAGATAGGGTGGCATTTGTGTGTGGGGGTGGTGGGGGTGGGCCATGGTGAGAAGGTGGGCATTTCTTCCTCCATGCCAGTTTTGAACCAGGTGCACGGAAAAAAACCTAGGGGAGTAGAAAGAAAAGACCTGTGTCTAGTCCCAGTGCTGTCATAAACTGACTGCCACAGATGGACTCAATGTTCTCATCTGGGAAATGGGTGCTAAAAATGTGTCCCCTGAAAAATCACCAAATGGTTGGAGGGATTGGCTGTGAAAGGGCTTTTTCGACTGTTGTGACTGCCTAGCAGGGCTGGTGGAGGCCTCTCTCCCCACACAGGGATGAGGGCAGCCAGAAGGGAGCTCGCATCCTTCCCCACTAGGAGGAGTGCTGGGCACTTCCAGAGAAGCTTCTCAGGACAGAGGGCAGAGAGGAGCAGAGCTGGCGCTGCCCCCTTCCCACCCTCCCCGTCCCAGCAGGGCCTTCCACCCGCCTGCCCTGGCGCTGGTAGACTTTCGGAGGGCTGAGGAGGCCTGGCTGCCAGGAAGGGTGGGGCTGCCACACTGTGACCGGGCCAGTCCCGGAAACTCTCCAAACCTTGGACCTCAGCCGCATATCCGGCGACTCTAGGGGTGGTGGCAGGGCCTGTCAGGGGGACTGAGGGCGTGTGGGATGCCTTTGAGGTCAGGTTGCTGGAGATTTCCAACAGGAGAAAGGAAGAGCTGTGTTTTAGCCCCTCCTGGGGTTAGGCTTGGTGATGTACTCGCGGTGTTCACAGAAATAGTGGCACAGCCTTCCAAGACGCTGTCCTACCCTCGATGCTACCAAAGCGCCGTTCATGTATCCTATGATTATTAATTTAAAAAAACAAAACAGTCAAAACCGTGTAAGAGTGTTTACCATGTGTTAGGCACTATGCTAAGCTTGTTACCTGCGTGAATCCTTCAACAACTGAGATGAGATTATTAATTATTATGCCCATTTCCTAGATGAGGAAACTGAGGTTCAGGGGGCAAAAGTCACTTGCCCGTTGTTGCGTATGTACTAACTGTAGGAGTCTGGATTCAAACCCAGGTAGGTCTGGCTGATCCCAGACTTCAAGATCTTAACTTTCCTGGAAGGCAGGGCCCATAGTTTACTTATCTTTGCAGAATGCCTAATATCGGGCAGGCATCCAATAAAGATGTATTGAATGGGGCCTGCTGCATTTGGGGGCCTGGTTCTCTCCTGTCATAGATTGATGAAGTGACGTAAAATGTGCAACAGGACTTAGCTCAGCAGCCAGCACATAGTAGGTGAAGCTGAGGCCCGGTTTTCCTCCTTTCTACATGATGTATCTGTGCTCATGCATAATAACTTCAGAAAACACAGCCTCCCCTTGGGTCCCTGTTTGGGGAAGGCTGTGAAAAGTCCCAGTCAGACCCCCTCAGCCTGAGGGAGGGCAGTACCTTGGGAGGACATGGGAGCCAAAGGCAGAGCCTGTGACTCTCCTCTGTGGCCTGCGTGCCCCTGGTTTGGGTGTGGGGAGGAAAGACGCCTGCTTCCATGGCTGACGTCACTGAGGGAGCCCTCCTCTCCCGCCCTGATGGGGGTGACGCGGCCCTGGAAGCTTGGCCTGCTCAGAGCCCTGAGAGCCTGAGTCACGCGGTCTGGCCCACGTATGTGAGAAGCAACGACACTGTGTCATAGGCACGCCAAGGCTGCTGGGGCCTCGTGCAGCTGAGCGTGAGAGGGGAAGAGGCCTGGGGCCGGGGGACAGCTGGGACCTGTTAGATTCTCTCCCCCACCCCAGTCTCCTGGCAGTGGGAGACTGGGACCTTGGCAGATGTAGCTGTGATCAGAAGAGAGCAGAGGAAGGGTCGGGCAGGGATCTGAGGGCAGACGAGCAAATGAGCTGCCTGATAGACCAGCACCCCTCCCCGATGGGCTGAGTGGGAGGATTGGCCCCTGAAAAGGAAACTTGCCTCTGCAGATATTCCCAAATCCTCTACTGGCTATTGCAATTAGGGGGATGCTCAAACTTCATCTCTGCCCTAAGCTAGGCAGGGAAAGAGAGGATCGTGTTTCGAGGATGATCTGTTTCTTGTGCACTTTTCAAAAGACAGGGGAACCTCTGTCACTAGGTTTTAACCAAACACCAGGTTTTATGTTAGATTGTGCTGTCAGTCTTCAAGGACCTAGAAACCTGTGGCAGGCAGTAAGACAGACGCGTGTGTGTGTGACAAGAGCGTGCTGGTCTCAGAAGCAGGAGCCCTGGCAGTGTCTCAGCGCAGACAACTTGCTCATCTTTGAGCCTCAGGCTCTGCATCTTTCAAATGGGGACTCACCACTTTTCAGGGTGCTGTAGAAGTGAATGACAAGATGTCTGTAAGGGTGTCTGTGGATGTGGAACTCGGATAGAAGCCTTGTGCCTGCAAACGAGCGCCCTCACAGGAGGGCCGCTCAGCCTTGTTCTGTAGCTGTCATCATAGCACCCTGTGGGGTGGGCACCTGTGATCCTCATCTCATCTTCCCTAAAGGAAGAGATTACTCTTCAAAGTGCTCAAACTCCCTCCCTCTATCCTCGTCTTCCTTTCCTTCCCTCATTTCCTTCCTCTCTTCCTTCCACAAATACCTCGGCGCACTCACTCCTTGCCAGGCACGGTGCTGGTTGCGGGGCCTGCAGGAGTGAATGGAGCTTACAGTCCAGCACTTGAAACTCTCTGCAAACAATCTGTGCTGAATACCTTTAGTAATGGGATGCTCACTACCTTCTGGGACAGCCTATTGTGCAGGTTAGTTTTTCCTCATTTAAACTGAATTCTGACCCCTTCTCATGCTTATTCTGACCCTGGAGCTTTATGGACTAAGTCTAACCCCATTTCCTATGTCATAGCCCTTGAAACGTGGGAAAATAAACATGTTATGCCTAGCTAATATTCTCATTCTCCAACCTCCACTTGTGAAAGGGAAGCTGGTTCTCCGTGAAGTTAAATTCCTCAAGGTCGTAATAGCCCAAGCTGGGCTGTACTCTGGGTGCCTGGACTCTGTTCCTGGTGCACCTGGGGCTGAGGGAAGCTGTGTGGTAGAGACTCATGAAGAGACATAGGCAAAGGTTTGCAGGTGGCAAAGGACGTGGGCTTACATGGAGCGAGGGGGTCTGTCGGTCTGGAGTGTGGGGCGTATGCAAGGCATGCTCTGGCTGTCTGCCCAGGACAAGCCTGAGCTCCAGGGTTTCTGGTCTGATTCACAGCTTCCTCTCTTCCCAAAGGAATCCCCTTTATAGCTCTTGCAGCCTGACCCCAGCGTCCCTGTGAATGTCAACTGACAGCTGCACAGAGTGTAGCCGCCACGGCAACTCTGCTGGGTGCCAGCTGGACGTGCTTGGCGGCCGGGGCCCTGGGAGCCACCTCTGGGGATGTCAGGGGAGAGCTGCAGGCCGCCCTTCCGTCAGCAGGAAGCCCAGCCACAAACACTTGGACAGGAAGCCCCAGTGCTGGCCAGCTGAGTGAGCTCTGGTTTCTCCTGCGTCTGAGGCTTTGGCCCAGGGTAGAGGAAGGCGAGCCAGGTGCTGTGGGCTGCGCTGACAGGGCGGCGGACTCCCCTTTGGGCTGGGAATGTGGGTTCAAGGGTGTGAGCGGAAAAGCATCATCCAGGCTCAGGCAGAAGGAGGTGCTTCCTGGAGGAAGGGTGAGGGAGCAGGGAACACGGAGTTTACCAGGGCTGGGCCAGCTGGCTGAGAATTCGAAAGGCCCTTTTGTGATGGCTCCAGACAAAATGTGTTCCTAGGTCCTGTCCTCCAGCACAGACTTTGGGGAACACACGCTTCAGTCCTGTAGGGCAGGATGTTCATACATTCCCAGCTTAAAGAATGACTTCTCTCAAGAGAGGATTTTTTTCATAACTTACCAACCTGCATTGTGAGTGAATTTATAAAAAATAGAGTGCGCTCAGCCAGGGACAAAGGCAATTTTGCATCCAGGACTGACATTTTTGCTTCTAAGTTCTATGCATGATTATCTTTAAGGCAGTCTATGTGCACATGCAACTGCCATGGTTAGAGTAAGCTTTTTCACAGGCTGGGCGTGGTGGCTCACGCCTATAATCCCAGCACTTTGTGAGGCTGAGGCAAGAGGATTGTTTGAGACCAGGAGTTAGAAACTAGCCTGGGCAACATAGTGAGACTCTCCCTCTCTCAAAAAAAAAAAAGAAAAAAAAAAATTAGCCTTGGTGGCATGCACCTGTAGTCCTAGCTGCCCAGGAGGCTTAGGTGGAAGGGTTGCTTCAGCCTGGGAGTGAGCAATGATCATGCCACACTGCATTTCAGCCTGGGAGACAGAAAAACAAAAACAAAAACAAAACAAAAAAAACTTTGCACAGGCCATTTGGGTTTTTTTTCCCCTCACATTCGCTTCTTACAGCCTGATAGACAGGGAAGAGATGCTGGTGTCAGGGGACCAGGAGGTAAGTATGTTGGCTCAAGATCACACAGCTCAGCAGTGGTGGAGCCCAGGCCACCACAGTGACTTCCGGTGCTCTGGTAAGAGGCCCAAATGATTACTTTCCAAGCAACTGAGCATCGCCTACCTTATCCTGGATTGAGTGCAGGCCCCCTGTGGGTGTCCTCTGGGCTAGTCTGCTACCAATATCCAATTCGTTTGTCAAAGCCCAGTGTGAAAACCTCTTCTTGGATACATCCTGTCTGTGGCTTTAGCCACTCTGCTTGGCATGGTCACAGTTCCTTTTTAATAATCTATATTTTATTGTAGTATATGGTCTTTGTGGCTTTGACTCTAGACCAAGGGTCAGCAACTTTTTCGATAAAGGGCTGGATAGTAAATATTTTAAACTTTGTGGGACATATGGTCTCGGTGGCAACTACTCAACTTTGCCATTATGGTATAAAAGCAGCCACAGACAATATGGAAACAAAAGGGCAAAAGGGCTCTGTTCCAATAAAACTTTCTTCACAAAAACAGATAGTGGGCCAGAATTGACCCCCAGGCTGTAGTTTGCAGACTTCTGCTTTAGAACTCCTTGAGCCCAAAACTTGTTATTATACAACCACAAGAACTCTCCCCACCCTCAGTCCCCATGTTAGGTTGACTGCATTTATATTTTGTGCTTAATGGGAGTTCACTGGTAGTTCAATGAAATAATGAATGGATGAGTGTGCGAATGAGACCCTTACAGAACTCACTAGGCTTCAATTCTGACCCCCACCTGTGGGCAATGTAATGTGGTTGAGTGTGATGTGATTGAGGGGAATCCGCAGGCCTGGTTTGAGCGCCCATTCTGCTACCTTCTCGTTGTGAAAACTTGGGCATGTAGGTGACTCTTTTCAGTCATAGTTCTCAGTTTGTCCACTTGAGATACAGAGTAAACCTCACTCAAAGGGTTGCCATGGGATAAGCAGAGAATATATGGAAAGCGTGGGGCCTGGTGCTGGGCGCACAGTAAGTGTTCACGAGATGGCGGGAGTTGCTACCTGGAGGGATGGAGTGTTACTACTTTGTGCTGATACTTCATGCTGAGGGTGGGGTTCCAGCTTGGGCCCAGCATTCTCTTACCCTGTTACACATGAAGAGGATACTATGACAACAAATGGAAAGCTATTCCTTAGCCTGGAAAAAGTAACCCAGGGAATCTTGCAGCAGTGTCGCCATGTGACTTTCCTGTGGGCACCCCACACATGCTCCATCCCAAACGACCTCCTTGTCTCCACCCTCCACCTCCCAAGTTGCTCTTTCTTCTCTATCTCCCCAGATTCCAAGCCAGAAGCCTGAAGAGCATCTGCGTCAGACTTGCTCCCTCCACCCCCATACGAGCAACCCCCCAGGCAGCCACCATTGCCAAGGAGCGCCACGCCACTGCCTGGCCCGGGTCTGTCACCTGTGCCACGATAGTAGCTACGTCCAGTGGCCCCCTACGCCATCCATTTATCTACCTTGCCAATTGATTTCTGTTTCAAGATAGAAACACCTGGTTTTGTCCTGAGGGCTTCTGTAATCATAAATGGCTCCCCATCAATGTCCAGTTCCTCAGCCAGAGCCTTCTCCACTGGTCTCCACTGTTCTCAACAGCCTCATCCCTAGCATCTTTGCTTGCCACACACTTTAGCCTCACCGGTGGGCCTCACAATATACATCCTTATCGCTTGCACTTTTTTATGCTATTGCCTGCGGCTTCTCCCTGCCAGAATTTTCATCCTCTCCAGATACCACAAATCAGTCGATAAATAGTATTCTGTAGCCCCTGAGTTCCTAAACACACTTTTTAAAGGTATGTCACCAGTTCAGGCTTGGAACATAGCTCTGTGAAAATCTGTACCAATGGTATATTTTTTTAAACAGGGTTTTCTGTTTTTTTTTCAACTTAGAAGGAATTTAGATGTCAGATGCTTTCTGTTTAAAAGCTTCCTTGGGATATCCGAAATATCCAGGCGATGGGCTTATGGACCAACTCTTTAATAGCAAACATGAGGCTTCCAGTCCAGAAGGGTAATGACAGTGGGCAAGTAAGGGTGCTGTATTTGATTAAACTGAACTTCCAGAATTCCTCTTGTGTCACAGAACAGAGGGCTCCTTCCAGCAGCAGGAGTCTCCAGTAGACCCTGTCATGAGCTGGCAAGTCAGTGTGTGACCACTCATGAAACGAACATGACCCCAGCTGTTTCTTGGCCTCCTACAGCTTCAAAGTCCTCAGCCCAGTGAGTTTGGAATGAAGAACAAGGCCTCCAGGCTGCAGGAACTGGAGGAGTGAAAAATTGCTCTGATGTTCTCCTCTTCCTCCTGTTGACAGGTGATGATAACGCTCGTTGTCCTTGGAAAGGGTCCCAAGTGCAAACACCCAGGCCTGGTCCATTCTGGCCTCTGTTTTCCTCTCTCCACTCCACACCCAGCCGGTCAGTAGTCTACCCTCCTCCCCACCAAGGGCTCATTGAAACCCTACCAGCCTCTCTTGCTCCCCTGAGAATGGGAGCCCAGAACTTTTACCCCCACGTTTGCATACCGGAGTTAACTGATCGAGTCCTTTCTTCTTTCCTGCTGAAATGACAAAGTTTTTTGTTTTTTCTTTAAAGGAGCAATATATAAAGGTGTAATTCATCTTAGGGGTCAGCATGGCTGAAAACTTGGGTGAATAAAATGAAATGTTTTCCTTAAAAATAGAAAAAAGACATTTGGTTTTGCTTAAAATCTGCCATTACTAACCTCTCTGATGTAAAACTCCTATTCAATTTAGAAGCAGTGAAATGGAATGGCCAGAGAATGAAATGGAAAATTTTCCTTTAATTAGGAAGGGAAATTAGCTTATCTATAAAATACTGCTTTTGATGCTAACTCACCTACATGCTAAGGCTGTTAGAAAAAACATTGGTGGGTTGAGTTTTCAAGTGCTTCGAATTGTTAGTAAGGAAGTACTGTTAGAGGCATATCTTGGTTTGTACTAAAACCTCAACTTCTTAAACACACAAATAGATGGATTTGGCATTGTAAAATAATCCGCGACATTAAAAAATGAGTATGACAATGCATTTGAATGTGACCAGATTTACTGAAGTTTAAACATTTTAGGTAAACTTTATATGGAATAAAGCAATTATAGGACTTTTCAATATTGTATTGATTAGGATTAGATTTAGCTTTAAACAAGGAAGAAATTTATTTCTCTCCCAGGCAAAAGTCCAGGTGGGTGGTCTGGGGCTGACATTGCCTCCCCAGTGTCAGAGATCCAGGATTATTCATTTATTTGTTCATTTAGTCAGCAAATTTTTTCTTTAGCACCAATTAGCCACTGGGGTTACAGCAATTGGGGAGTGGGGAGCAGACTAAAGTCCCTGCCATCACGGCATTTACATTTTGTTGCTCCACTGTGCATGTCCTTGACCTCAAGGCCCAGGATGGCAACATCTCTGCATCCAGGCAGCAGGATGGAGGAAGGAATGAAGGAGAAGCCAAAGAATGCACCTTTGTAATCTCTTAAGGAAGGTTCCTAGGAGCTGCGTGACTCTTTCCCTGCATTGTGTGCAGTGATTAGTCACATGGTCCCACCTAGCTGCAAGGGAAGCTGGGGAGTATAGTCTTTATTCCAGGTGGCTACCATATGCCCAGCTGAAAGTCTATTATTTTTTTTAAATTTTTTATTTTAATTTTTATCAATACATGATAGTTGTACATATTTATGGAGTACATGTGATATTTTGATACATGCATATAATGTGTAATGATCAAATCAGGGTAATTGGGATATTCATCACCTTAAACATTTATCATTTCTTTGTGAAAGTCTATTATTAAGGAAGAAGGGGGGCTGGGTGTGGTGGCTCATGCCTGTAATCCTAGCACTCTGGGAGGCCAAGGCGGGAGGATCACTTGGGCTCAGGGGTTTGAGAAAAATTAGCCAGGCATGGTGGCTCACACCTGTAGTCTCAGCTACTCGGGAGGCTGAGGCAGGAGAGTCTCTCGAGCCCAGGAGTTTGAGGTTGCAGTGAGCTATGATGATGCCGCTGCACTCTACCTGGGGCAACAAAGTGAGACCCTGTGTCAAAAAAAAACAAAAAAAAAGGAAGAAGGGAGATGAATAATAGGAGAGGGGGACTATCAGTCTCTTTCACAAATGAAATTTGTAACTTTTTAATAGCACATTTTATTTAGTCCAATATATCCAAAATATTATTATTCTAACATGCAACCAATATAAAAATTATTTTATATTCCTTCTTTTTGTACTAAGTCTTTGAAATCCAGCATATATTTTACACCGATGTCGCTTATATTCTCTAATTCACTTACATCAGCTCTCGATTCAGACTGCCACATTGCATGTGTTCAACTCAGACTGCCGCATTAGCCGGGCAGCTCCGGATCCTGGGAGCAGCATCCGCAACTCTGAGCGCTTGTTAGAAATGCAGACTCTCAGGCCCTGCTTCAGACCTACTAAATTAGAATCTGCATTCCAACAAGATCTTTGAGTTATTCATGTGCACATTAAAGTTTGAGCTGCACTGTCCAATAATTCTTCCTCAGATGAGGATTTTTATTAGAAACTAATCAAAAAGTCTAGAGAAAAGAGAAATTACCCCCAGTGAACTCTCTGGAATCAAGCACAGAAAATCGTCAGATCCCATCTTTCCTTTTTCTGATCCCATTAGATTACTAATTAGACCTTCTGACAAGGGGTAATTTTAAAGAACTTACATCCAAACAAATCAATTAATTGTGGTTAATTGACCAGGGGGAGAAACTTTAAAAACCAAACAGCATACAATTGTTGGATTATGAGTAGATTTAATTTTCAAGACTATTCTCCAATGCCATGAACATAGCTTTAAAATATAGTGGATTTCTCTTAAACTTCCTGCCTAGTTTTTAAACAGCTTTATTCAGATATAATTCATATACCACATAATTCACAAATTTTAATTGTACAATTCAAGGGTTTTTCATATATGCACAGAATTGTGCAGCTATCACCAAAAATCAATTTTAGAACATTTTTATCACTCCCAAAAGAAATCCTATACCCATTGGCAGTCACACCCCATTTCTTCCTGGCTCTAGGCAACCACTAGTCTACTTTCTGTCACTATAAATCTGCCTATTCTGAACATTTCATGTAAATGAAATCATACCACACACGGTCTTTGGTGACTGACATCTTTCACTTAGTCTAATGTGTTCAAGGTTCATTTATGTTGTAGCATATATCAATCCTTCATTCCTTTTTATGGTTGAATAATGTTCCATGGTATGGTTATACCACATTTTGTTCATCCATTCATAAACTTGTGAAGTTTTAATACAGAAGCCAGACAAGAAGGGAAAAAAAAGTAATGAGGAAATCAAGGAAATAAGAGTTCCTGTAGGATTCAGAGTCACAGAGAATCAGAACTGGAAAGAATTTTAAAAATCACTCAATGACTTGTTTTGCATGGGGAGCGCTGAGACACAGCAAAAGAAAACCATCTGCCCAAGGGTGCCGCAACCTCAGGTTGGGCTGGGCTGAGACTGCCCTGACTCCAAGTCCTGTGTGGTACCCTGCCACCACAGATACCCAGGGCTACTTTCAGGGTTGCCATGGAAACAGCCAGGATGACTGGAAAGGTCCAAGTCTTTTTTATCTTAGTCTTGGTCTCAATTTCAGAAAACCATTTGGAGTTTAGAACCCCAAGGAGGATCTGGAGTTACTTTTGGAGAACCGGTTGGAAGATCTGCAGTGAAATGTCCATCTGCTCTTCCGGACCTCTTTCCACTTCACTTTCAGCTATATCTCCTAGTCATCAGAAAGAATCTAGTACATCATAGCTGGAATGACCTTCACACCACCTACCCTAAGAGAGACACATGGAGGGAAGATGATTTGCCCAATGGCCTCTTCTGGCATGTGACAGCCATTGTTCACAGGGCACCGTTTGTCTGTGGTTCTCTCACCCTTGCACCGTTTGTCTGTGGTTCTCTCATCCTTGCGTGCCTTGCTTGCAAACAAGAGAAGCTGGTTCTCACTCATGGTGCCACCACCCCAGGGTGTTTGCTGCCTCTCTGCTGGACTCTTGACTCTGCCACCACTGTCATAAATAATCTATGACAATCTCTGTGTCTTTGTGCTATGCTGTTGGATTCAAATCTCAGGCATGAGCATGCGATTGGCTGAGTGCCTTGAGGGGTGGAGTGAATGTCTGCTTCCCTTCGGCCTGCGTGACAGGGGGTGGGGCCCTAGGTAGCTGTCTGGAGATTCTTCTAAATTAGGAAGACTGGATACTGGGTAGTCAAACAACAACAGGTGTCCACGACAGCTATAAATATATTGTTCTCAAGTGAGAAAAACACCAAAGCTTTGTCCCACCAAACAATACCAGTGTTGGGCAGTGACTAAGGGAGGCAGCAGCCAGGAAAGACTGGAGATAGGTGTTTAAAGAAACACTGAGCACCTTTCTAGAGAAACGTGTTCCATTCTGGTTGTCTCTCAGAGAGACAGCAGCAAGTGGAGTGGGGGGACTGGTGTCCAGCGGAGGATGCGATGTTTCTAGCAACCAGAATGCCTGCCAAGGAAATGAAGTGATTCAGAAGGTGGGGCTCCCTACATACCTGGAACCCTCCACACAGAGACACTGTCCAGGGGAGCAGATTCCTCCAGGCACAGGAGCCTGTAAGCTTGTGCTGTGCATGGCAGTAGCCACTAGCTGCGTGTGCCATTTGAGCACATATCAAAATGACAATCATTCTGCCGTATTGAACAAAGTAAAATATATCATTATAATTAATTTTGCCTGTTTCTTTTTGACTTTTTAATGTGGCTATCCTAGAGAATTTTAAGTCACCTATGTGGCTCGCTTCATATTTCTGCTGTAAGGTCTCTTCTGGCTCTGAGCTGTTTCATGCTAACACAGGCGTCCCAACCCCAGGTTTTCTGACATTCCTCCCATCAGGGCTGCACCAGGTGTCCTGGTGGGGCTGTAAGGATCCCAATAAATAACAACACCCTGTCCTCTTCCCAAATTCAGAATCAGCAGAAAGAAAGCATCACCTTTACTGCATAATTGGAGGAAAATGTGGCTTCAGATGTGTGGCCGAGCAGGGTTGCTAATGCGTCACTTGGGGATGGATGGGCTCTCTTACCTGCCAGTGACTGGCACATGTGGCCAGCTGCAGGCCTGCCCAGAAGGCTGCCTCCTGCTCCAAGAAGCGCAGGGGCCGAGCCCCCAGGTGCAGGTTCTTTTCCCCAAACTCACCAGTTGGACAAATCATCCTGCTCCTGCAGGGAAGCGAGGTTGGTGTTTCTCCCAGTGCAAGAAGGTGTGTGGGAGAAGGGTAAAGAGGTAGGTGTGTCCAGCCTTAAACTTCCAGAAATAGTCTAGCATCTAGTGTGGTGAGATGTGGGGAGATTGGGGTTCAGGGTTGGACCTCTGGGGCCACCAGTTACTCAGCCTAAGTTCTGTCTTCTTGCTGGTGCTGGTGACGCTCACATGGGCATGAAATGCAGCCATGCATAGAAAGACACATCTCCTTGCTACTGCCAGCTCTGTGCTCAACACAGGCCAGCTATTGTTTCGTCCTCTACTCGCTGTGTGCTGTGTAGCACATCGAGCACACTGCGCGTCGAGGCTGGGGTTTTCTTGTCTCTTACTAACTGCTCTTGTATCTGAATTATAGAACTGTGGGATTTCAGAGCCATTAGAGATCCCAGATACCATCTCCTCACGTTGCAGATTAGGTAACTGGTCTGTAAGCGGGAAAGGGAGGTGTCAGCTAGGAAGAACGCTGTGTGGGGGTGGTAAGTGACACGTGTAACCCCTCCACCCTCCCCCGACCCGTCACCACGATTTCCTAGACCCAGTAATTCAGGAAGGCAGTCTGTCTGACCAAAAGGCAGGAAGTCCACCAGGCCCACTCCCATCCCGGTGGCGGTGTCGGGCGGTGGCTGGCGGCTGTGTTCTATTCTCAGGCTGCCAGCGACCACAGTCCCTCCGGGCGTGTCATGCAAATCCTGACTGTTCACTTTAGTTCCAGGATCCGCCGCACTCACTTAGTTGTTCCTGCTTTCCTCATATTTTATATCGCTGCGACAACCTCGGATCGTCTCAGGTTCCAATGGAGCTGTCCCAGACCCAGCATCTGGGAAGAGATAAGAGGAAATTTTTGTGATTCTTCTTCTTTTTCATATTTTTGATTCATATTTTTGATTTCATATTTTTGATTCTTCCCAGCATCTGGGAAGAGATAAGAGGATATTTTTGTGATTCTTTTTCTTTTTCATATTTTTTCTGTTTACTTTATTTTTTAATCAAAAATATTAAGTTTAATATCTTAATGCAAATCTATTTCTGATTCTTAAGTGTTTGATAATAAAAGAATTTGACATTTTTCTTTAAATAGTTTTTGAAATCAAATTATCTGTGAATCGTTCAATAAAGGACATATTAGGAAATCAATTTCTGTCTTAAAATAAACTTAATGAAGTCAGTTTTGCTAGCCATTAACCAGAATGTGATGCGCTCATTCTATTGAATCCATGTCTCTGAATATTGTCATTTCTCTAATACCCTGTTTGTATACACAAAATGCTTTCTAACCATTTACTCTAGATAGACCTGCTCCTTGGAGAGTGATAGAGATTGATGACCAGGAACAAAGAATTTTCTGTTTGAAGAGAAATATACGCAGATGAGTCTGGGTTTGCTCACAGTTCCTGTCCACAGCACGAATGCGGAGGAGATTCGGAGCTGGAGTCAGAGACCAGGACTCTCATGTCAGCTGTGCCACCTTTAAACTGGAGATCTTGGGCAAGTCACCTCTCTCTCAACTGCCTCTTCTCCAACCTTAGGGGACTGGCTGAGCTGAGTCCTGTCACATAAAAATGGCCTTGGGATTAGAGGAAGACTCTGGCCCTGGTGCCCCGTGCCAGGGTGGATCGCAGGGGTGGTGGCTGGGCAGGTGCTGGTGCGGGTTATTTACTGTGATATGGGGCGGGGGGGGGGTGTTATTTACTGTGATATGGGGCAGGAGGTGGGGAGCGTGGTGGTTGGGGAGACGGTCTTCTGAGCAGGGACTCCTGCAGCTAACCACCTATAACCTCTCTGTCCTGTTGGGTGAGGTTCCGCCCATGTTATGAGCATCCAACTGCTTTTTAGCAGGAAAAAGTTCTGACCCGATCACTCTAGGTTTTCCTTCCACATCGTCCTCTTTGTCAATTTTTTCTTTGGCACATGTTTTTGAAACTTATCTATTCAAATGAGGCCCCTCCTAAGGCAGATGAGCTTTAGCATCGAAAAGGCTTTCTTTCCATCTTTGGTTGGCTGTCTGCTCTCATTTCTCCCTGGCCTTGTATTTCAGCCTGATTGTGACGTCTGAGTATTTATTTTAAGCAGTCAGCCTGGATTTCATCAAAATGACAGTATTTTAGGGAATCCAGTTGTAGGTCGGATATCTGGGGTTTTGGAGTGTAAGCTTGTCTCTGGACCTAAGCTCCAGAGGGGTAAATGTTGGCACTAAAAGTGCCGTCTTTATGATGGGAGTGGGGAGTATGAAGAAAATGGGGCCTTCTCCTACTGTGGTCAAAGGCAGCGGCAGTTCCAATTCCATTCAAAGAGAACTCAGCCAGGGCCCAGCCAGGGCACAGTGCTGTACTCATCACCCGCGCCTCCCACTTCTGGCTGAAAGTCTACCCGTTCCTAGGACAGTATTCGTGAGCACGTACTATCTGATCCGCTCTGTGCCAAACGCTGTGTGGGATCTAGCAGGGGCCAAATCTAGCTCAGGGATGATTATACCACATAGGTGCTGGTGGCTTTTCCTCAGCTCCTTTCAGGGGTGCAAGCTTCATCCAGTGGGTTTCTGCCGCTGGGCCCGATAGCCCTCCGGCAAGGAGGGGCTGGCATGAGTTTCGCTATCACAGTCCCAGTATCTGAAGCACCTGGAGCAGGCTGACTTCTTGCCTTTAGTACTCTAGTTCCTCGTCTTGAGCTAGAACTCTGTCCTAAACCCCGCTCTTCTGAACGGGGCCCACACAGCTGGCTAATCTCTTGCTGCCTTCTTGAAACTGCTCCTCATGTCTTCAGCTGGGGTTCTGCTCCAGGCAGGATGGCCCCCAGCTTCGACCTCGTGGCTGTCGCCTTGGCCCTGCAAACAGGCACGACCAACGCAAACTCATCCTTTCCCCCAGCTCCCTCGACCTACTTCTATTTCTGTATTTCCCCCTCAGGGAAGGGCACACCCCCACCAGGCTCTCGGCTAGAAACCTGAGAATCGCCTTTAGATCATTCCCTCTCCTTCACCACTGTCGTTCCATTAAAGTAGATTGCGTATCTGAGGCTTGTCAGTTTCTCTCCATTCCCATTGCTGCAACCTCACCTCAACCCACTGTGTCTGTGTGGCCCACCCTCACCGTCTCGGCACCCGGCACCCAGCGCCCAGCATGACCTCTGTCGAATGGATGACAGAGTGAGAGAGGCAGCGAGCCAGCGGAGAGCTTCCATGAGGATCCGACCCCCGCATACCTCTGGAGCCTCCTGTCTCCTTTTGTTCCGACTTACCCTCTACCTGGCAACCATCCTGAACTCCTCGCAGCTCCCTGTACATCCTGGGGTCTTGTCCACTCTTCCAGAAGCCCCCTTTTCTCCCGATGTCTGTATTAGATGGCTCCTCTGTGCCCTGAGAACCACGTGCCTGGCCCATTTCCTGGGGAGCAGATGTCCCACCAGATTGGCATTGCCCGTTTGCCTGTCAGTCGTTCTGTCTTGACACTAAGTTCCACGAAGCAGGGTCTGTGTTTTATCAATTACCGCATTCCCAGCGCTTAGCACAAAGTATATACTCCTTGAATATCTGTTGACCAAAGGTAGGTCTAGAAACTCCTGCTGCTGTGCCTAATGCCTCCTCCCTTCGCGTCTTCCCCCAGCCTCACCCCTCACCCTAAATCCATCTGGCTTTGGGCGCCGGTCACTCTGAGGTGTGCTGCTGTCCAGGGACCAGCTCCGTGTGGTGCGTGTTTCAGGGCACTGGCATCACCCGTTCCATTCTTCCCCACACCGGGTCACTTGCTACAGTCCTGATCTGCACAATAGGGCGTGCTTTCTGGCCTTCGACCTCCCAGAGTCCATCCAGTGCTCACGCCCTCTCCTGGCCTCTTCCCACTGGTCTCCTGTGGTGTTTTGTGCTGATCCATTCGGTGGCCTGTGAACTCCACGCCCCACCCCCACCCCGGCAGGGCGACATCCAGTTCATCTCCAACCACCCCGCTCCAGCCCCACAGCCCCCAGAACCAGGGCTTGCTTGTGCATAGTAGGTTCCCAGAAAGGCTCCTGTTGACCTGAAGGCTGGGGCCAGAGAGCTCAAGGAGGGGTGGGGCTCTGGGAATGAGATGGCTGGAGGGAGCCCTGGAGGCGAGGAGGGGAGAAAAGAGGAGCTATTCCTCACCATGTGGGGAGAAGTTGAGCTGGAGGACTGTGCGGGAACAGCAGGGGACGAGGGGATGAGGGGCACAGGGGCAGAGCTGGGGGAGCAGAGGTGTGGCCTCAGTGCCTCGGGGCTGCCTGTGTGTGCCCCTCCCTGGCCATGGGGGCCCTGGGGAAAGAGTGCCTGGCTCCCTGTCTGCCCCACAAGCGTGCCTATCACCTTTTCCATCCAGGTAAGAATCAAGTCCGTGAAACCTGCAGAGGACTCTACCACCCCACTCCAAGATGGCTGTGTGACCTTGGGCTAGCACCTTGGCTTCTCTGAACCCCTGTGTCTTTAACTAGAGCAAGTAATGGCAGCTGCGATGGTCACAGTGAGATACTAAAGTTAATAGCAGGTACTCTATGCAGCTTTATTCTGATGTGAGAAATGGCGAGCGGGATGGTGGTGGTGATCGTACCTGCTCTGAAGTCCCTCTTAGAAAGCGCTGGTGGGGCACAGCTGGAGTCTGTGTGTGCACATGCGTAAGGGTGTCTGTCCTGAATCTCTCTGGATGCACCTGTGTCTGTCTATGCCCTGCGTGTCGGGAGGTGCCTTCGTAGGCGTGAACGTGTGGAACTGTGCTGGGAGCATTGTTGGGGCCGAGTGTGCGTGCCTGTGGCCTGGGCGCGTACGCACGTGCGCACGGGCCCTCCGCCCCCTTCTCAGATGTCTTGGCTGTGGGTTTGACAACTGAAACCCAGCTGCACTCTGGCCGGGAAACTTCCGCTGTGGAAACCGAGGAGGAGCTGACAGTCCCTAAAGAGGGGTTACACACGTTGCCAGCGAGCGCTCCTGGCCCGCTGCCTAATTCCCTGCAAATGCTCTTTAAATCTGTTTCTAATTTGGACTCTGCCTTCCCCTGCCCCCACCATCCCTTCCCACCCCCCCAACTTGCCCGAAACCAGTCAAATTATGCTGAATAATGGCTGCAGAGAGGGGAGAGTGCTAAAGGGCACCAGTGGGCTGTTGGAGGGTGTAATAATGTCACATTTTAATTTACACAGGGAACATTGCAGGAATCAAAACCAATAAATAATTTGGGCTGCACTAGCAGCTGCAGCCAACAGTAACTCCTGCAGGTCATGCCACTTCCTGGGAAGAAATCACTAACTGTCACACCCTGCGGTCCACTGTGCTTGAGAAAACCCATGTGCGTATGCACAGATGCACAATCCGGTGCTTTCTCTCTGCAAGGGGACTTGGAGACGTGCAGCATCAGCAAGAATCTCTCCAGTTGTCTGAGTATTACCCAGATGTTCTGGGTATTAAGATTCTAAAACAAAGTATGTCTTGTGCATATTTTGCAGTCCTGTGAAATACTCAACTCCAGGATGCCCCAGATTCATGGGAAAGTGTATACAAAGCAGGGTGGAAAGCAGGGTCATGTGTATACATCGATGGCAGCTTCGAAAAGCTTATTTACATGCAGAGAAAGGTGTGGCAGGGCCGCTGGGAGACATCTGTTGCAACTTGCTCATGTTGAGGGGTTGGGGATGTGAGCTGAGGTACAGTTGTTTTAATAATTAATGTGGACTTAAAAAGAATGTGTGTGTTCTTTGAAGCCAGAGGACTTTACTTACCGGTTTTGGTCTCTTGCAAACCAATGAGTTGGGGTAAGGGAGCCCAGAGGTGGGGGGATCTTGAGATGGTTCTCACCTGTGCCTTGTGGCCGGGTCACTGCGGAAGGCTGGAGGAAGACAAAGCTGTGGGTTTTCACAGTGTCTGGAGGCCGTTGCAGGGAGTCTGTGGTCATGGTGTTCTGGAGAAAACCCCCATTCCCTCCCACTAGCCTCCTGAGCATCTGCAACTGGTGTGTGCTCCAGGGTTGGCTGGGGGTGCCTGGCGGGCGGCCCACCCCTCAGCTCGCTCTGCAACTGCAGGAAGGTGGAGTTTGCAGCCCTCAGGGCCACTGCCTTGGAAGCTGTGAGGCTGTCAAGATTCTGGGGCTGCAGCTTCTCCATCTGGCTGGAGAAGAAGCAGGGAAAGAAGCTGCTGTGGGTTCAATGACGCTCTGCAGACTTTGCTCCCCTTCCCCCTCCACACACCAGACCCAGCCCTGCCAGGGCACCCTGGGAAGAAAGGGGTGCAGGGGGCCCACACTTGTGTTATGCACCTGGGCCTGTCTCCAATTTCATCCCTCAAGGCACTTCCCATTCATATCTTTTTCATTTTCAAACTGTTGGCATTTATTTACTTGTGCATTTTGCTAAGGACTCTGCATACGTCAGAGCCCCATTTGATCCTCAGCACATACCTGTAGGCCTGTGTGGCAGAGGAGGCTGGCTGTCCACTGCGAGTGCGTGCTTCCCTGTCTGTAGGGTGGAGTTCCTGCTGGAATAGCTGCTCATACAGGGGCCACGTTTTCCAGCCCCCTCACAGCTAGTTCCAGCCCTGGAACTGAGTTAACTGAGCTCTGACCAGTGGAATGTGAGCAGAAGTGAGTTGCTTCCCTATAGAGCCTGGCTCCTAGGAAGCTCCCAGGAAGCACTCTCTAAACTCTATCCCCTTCTGTCCTGATGCAACAGGAGCAACCCCCACCATGACCTTGGAAGCTACAGATTGAAAATGGCAGAACCTCTGTCACCCTGGGTTTTTGAATGCCTGTGTGGAGGAAAGACTGCTCAGACAGCGTGTCTCTCCAGTCCTGAGCAAGAAATGAACTTATATTCTATTGTTTCCAAGACGTTATGCTTTTGGAGGTTTGTTTGTGTTAGCAGTGTGTTAGCAGTGATCACCCTAAGTGATCAATTAGGAATTTTCAATCCCGTTTTAAAGATGGGGAAACTGAGACTCAGAGAGGAAAATACATTGCCCAAGGTCACATATTCAGCAAATAGCAGAGTCAGGATGCAAGCGTAGGCCTCCCTGGTTCAAGGTCATGCTCTAGTTATGTGAGTTCCCCCAAGTGTGTTCCCCAGAACACTATTAAATCATCACTACCATGACAATCCCTGTTCCCCAACTCTCAGGCTTAAATGACTTTGGGAGATGACAACTTAAGGTCAACATGTTTCTTTGCTGCAGCTCTTTTCAGGGTGTCACCATGCTAATGACAGCTGTGCATTACCACCAGGGGATCTAGCAAGAAGCATGTTCCAAATTTGTGAGACTACAACAGCCTTTTCTCCACAGAGCTTCTTGTGAGACTAGCATACTTGGAACTCGTTTCAGTAGAGGTTGAACTCCAATACGCTGTTTGTTATGGGTTGAACTTTGTAAGCCCCCAGCCCTGAAAGAGAGATACATTGAAATCCTAAACCCCAGGACCCCGGAATGTGACCTTGTTTGGAAATAGAGTCTTTGCAGATTTAACCAAGTTAGGATGAAGTCATTAGGATTGGCCCTAATTCAATGTGACTGGTATCCAGTTTGGAGACAGAGACAGACATGCACAGCAGGAAGGTGACATGAAGACACAGTGAACGGCACATGAAGACGGAGGATTGGAGTGACGCATCTACAAGCCGAGGAACGCTGAAGCTTGCCAGCAAACACCAGGAGCTAAAAGAGGCCAGGAAGCTTCTCTCCTAGAGCCCTCAGCAGGAGCATGGCCCTGCCAACACTTTGATTTTAGTATTTTAGCCTCCAAAACTGTAAGAGAATCAATTTCTGTTGCGTAAGCCGCCCAGTTTGTGGTACTTTGCTTTGTCAGCCCTGGAGAGTGAATATACTGCCTCTGGCTCCTTTCAAGACCAAAGTTTCTTGGCAATATTATCTCACTGACAATCATCCAAATGACAAACTGGGGTGGCTTCAGTTTACTGAAAGTCAGATGAAGGAAAAGAGAGCCCAGAGGGACAAGAGGTAGCACCACAGAGAAGTGGAGAGCTTCAGCTCGGGCACTGGGCTGCCTGCTTGGCACCTGGCTTTGCTGCTTCCTGGGGTCTTCCCTCTACCACCCCGTACACAGCTGCCTTTTCTGCGAGGGGGAAAACAGGCTAACACTCACTCCATAGGTTGATGGGAGTGGTAAACAAATGAACATACCTAAAATGCCTAGTCTAGTACCTGGCAGAGCGCTAATACCTGTTCCTTTGAGATTGCACAGGCAGGATTGCACGGTGACTTTAGGGGCAGACACACCTGCATTTGAGTCCACACTCTTCACCCATAGCGTTGCTGTGGACATTGCTTAATCGTTTGACGTCTGGGTTGCCCCATCTACACTATAGAGAAAGTAATGCCTGCCGTTAAAAGCTGGTTCTAAAACAAGGTAAAATCATGACTCTGAAATAGACAAAAAATGAACACACATTATCATTATTAATGAGTGAACCAAGGTGATGTTACAACTGGATTTAAAGGAGAATTCAAAGGACAGATGTATTTATAGATCAGTAATATTGATTTTCAAATGGACACAATGAACTAACGGGTTTTTGTGGTATAGGAGGCTGGAGAGACCTCATTTGTGTGTCCACAATCAAGGGTCATTGTGCGTCCTCTGTTTCCTAAACTTACAGAGCTATAAAATTGGCTCAAAGGCTAGAATCAGATAATGCAGAGGGTACGCTTGAAATAATACACAGTTTTCTCTTGGAGAAACCCTACGATCTTTTTTTGCTTATTTCAGATTTCCTTAGAGTCTCTCACATATTTATATGCATGGGATTGGAGAAAAGATGCATACGTGAAAAAAGCAAGTTGCTGAATAAGATATGATCCCATTTTTGTAAAAACAAACAAGCTGTGTGTGTGTATATATAAGCACACACACGAGTGGGTGTATATACATAATGTGATTAAATACAGAGGAACATCGGGAAGATCACACAGGCACTGTAATCAATGGCTACCTCTGGAGAGCAGGACCAAGGATGGTGAAGGTGGAAGGAGCCTTTCATGACTGATTTTCTAAACTTCTGTGCTGTTTGAATAAAAACAAATACCTGCTTCCCAGTAGATCGTGAATCAGGCAGTCTCGATGAGAAAAATGTCCATCGTGCCTCACGCAATGCGTGGCATTCAATGAATCACAGTTTCATGTTGTTATGAATTTACATTTGAAGTCCCTGGGGGTGGGGTTGTCCTTGGGAAGGAAATCACTATGGAGAACAACCCTATTGCAGCCCAAGGACTTCTCCCTTTCAGAGAAGCTATTTTCAAAATCTTCGACTTGCATTTTTGCTCCCTGTAGCTTTCAGGACACCTCCCTCCTGAGTTACAGCCTAGGGGTAGCTCATGTCTGTTTTATTTCCTCAGCCCCACCCACAGCACCACGCTCAGGCCCACCCAGCGTTTAGCTGCAACAAGCTCCTTGACCACAGGAGGGAGGCCTGACGGGGCCGAACTCCCGGCAGAAGGGCTGCCTGTGCCCAGTGTCCAGACTGGGGCCAAGAGACACCCATTAGCTCCACATGAGTCTGGCTGGCTTCCTCCTTCCAAGGGGTGGGGAGCTGGTCACAAGGGGCAAAGAGACAAAATCGAGTTTTTGTTCATTCAACGCTGAGGATCTAATTTTAACCTCTGATGCATCCTCCAAAGGTGAACTCGGTGTGTTGGAGAGGACTTGGGATGGGGTCAGAAGACCTGACCCTGGTGCAGGTGTGGTCACTAACTAGCTGCTTCTCTGTGGACGATGCCTCGACTTCCCCATCTGCCCAGTGGGAATAAGGGTAGTGTTTATCTCCAAGGGCTGTACCAAGGCTCAAATGAGATGTCTTTGAGCCGTGGGGTTCTATAGAGACTCAATTTTGGTTGATGCTGTGATGTATTTCAGGATGCTTAATATGCTGTATTATTAATAGCAAATGTTAGGAGGGGGGAGGAGGGGCTGGTGCGCACCGTCTGGGGGTGGACACGCTTGAAGTTCTGACTCGGGTGGGGCAAGGGCAATATATGTAACCTAAACATTTGTATCCTGTAATATGCTAAAATAAAAAAATAAATAAAAACAAAAAAACACAGCAAATGTTATATCGCACTTACCCCGTGCAAGGCCCTGTGGTATGTGCCTTACATATATTCAGTCATTCAATATTCACAGCAGCCCTATGAGGGATGCACTATTATGTAATCCCCATTTTACACATGAGAAAACGGAGGCAAAGAAAGGTAAGTAACTTCTCCTAAACCCGTCCATGGCAACATTCCCACCTGGACAGAATCCTTCCTCAAGGACCCATCTCTTCTCCAAACCCACAGATTTGACTCAGTTTTCTTTGCCTTTTCTTGTCCTTTTTATTGTGGAATATTTCAACATATAAGAGTAAAAAGACTATTATAATGAATTTCCATGAATCCCCTTTGCCTAGCTTTGTTAATTACCAACTCATGGCCAATCTTGCCTCATCTTCCTCCTCCTTCTCTCCCTGAATTATTCTGAAGCAAATTCTAGACATCACATGTACATGTATTTCATTTGGTATTTCTGTAAGATAGTCTCTAAAAACATTAACCATAAAACCATTAGGTCACCTAAAATATTTTAACAGTAATTCAATTATCCCTTAATATCATTGACTATTCAGTCAGTGTTCATATTTCCCAGGTTTTCTTACACATTTAAAAAAATTAGTTTATTTGAATTGGGATCCAAAAAAGGTTCAGGTTTACATATTGTAATTGGTTGATAGGTCCCTTAAGACTTTTTTAATTTGTAGGTTTCCCCCTCGGTTTTTTCTCTTGCATTTTTGTTTGTTTGTGTGTTATTGTTGTTTTAAAGAAACTGGGTCACTTGCCCTACAGAGTTAACCACAGTATGGATTCTGCTGAATGCACCTGTATGGGTTACGGTTGTAATTCCTCTGCTCCTTAGATTTTCGGTAAAATGGTAGTTATATCTAGAGGGCAGCCCGGGCTTTTTTTTCAGGCTTTTTCAGGCTTTTTTTTTTTAACAGACTATTTTTTTGGAGCAGTTTTGGGTTCAAGTAAAGCTGAGTGGAAGGGACAGAGCTTTCCCACATACTCCCTGCCCCAGCAAATGCAGAGCCTCCTCCCCCATTGTCAACACCCTGCACCAGAGTGCTGCATTTGTTATAATTGATGACCCTACACCGGTACATCTTTCTCACCCGCAGTCCATAGTTTACATTAGGGTTCACCCTTGATACTGTACATCCTACGGGTTTGGAAAAATTTATAATGACATGTATTCACCATTGTAGTATTATACAGAGTAGCTTCACTGCCCGACATTCTCTGTGCTCCACCAATTCATCCCTCCCTTCCCACTAACCCCTGGCAACCACTGATCTTTTTACTGTCTCCATAGTTTTGCCTTTTCCAGAGTGCCATACAGTTGAAATCATACAGTATGTAGCCTTTTCAGATTGGCTTCTTTCACTTAGCAATATGCATTTAAATTTCTCTGTGTCTTTTCATGGCTTGTTAGCGCATCTCTTCTGAGCACTGAATAATATTCCATTGTCTGGATGTACCACAGTTTGTCTTCTCACCTACTAAAGGACATGTTGGTTGTTTCCAAATTTTGGCAGTTATGAATAAAGCTGTTATAAACATTCATGTGTAGGTTTCTGTGTGGGCATACGTTTTCAAGTCCTTTGGAGAAATTCCAAAGAATATGACTGCTGGATTGTGTGGTAAGAGTATATTTCATTTTGTAAGAAACTGCTAAAGTGTCTTCCCAAGTGGCTGTACCCTTTTGCCTTCCCACCGGCAATGAATGAGAGTTCCTATTGCTCCACATCCTCACCGGTGTTGTCAGTGTTCTGCATTTTGGACACCTGGCGTGCAGTGGTATCTCATTATTGTTTTTACCTGCATTTCCCTGATGACATATAATGTGGAACATCTTTTGTATGCTCTACTTGCCATCTGTATATCTTCTTTGGTGAAGTGCCTGTTAAGGTCTTTGGCCCGTTTTTAAATTAGATTGTTTGTTCCTTACTGTTGAGTTTTGAAAGTTCTTTGTAAATTCTGGATACCAGTCCCTTATCAGATATATCTCTTGCAAATATTTTTTCTCAGTCTATGACTTATCTTTTCGTTCTCTTGACAGTGTCTTTCATGGAGCAGAAATGTTTAATTTTAGTAAAGGCCAGCTTATCAATTTTTTCTTTTACAAATTGTGCCTTTGGTATTTTATCTAAAAAGTCATGGTGAAACCCAAAGTCATCTAGTTTTTTTCCTATGTTATTTTCTAGGAGTTTTATCGCTTTACATTTTAGATTTAGGTCTGTGTTTCGTTTTGAGTTAATTTTTGTGAATGGTGTAAAATCTGTGTCTAGATTCACTTTTTTGTATGTGTATGTCCAGTTGGTCCAGCACCATTTGTTGAAAAGACTATCTTTGCTGCACTGTATTGACTTTGCTCCCATGCCAAAGATCAGTCAGCTATATTTATGGGGGTCTATTTTTGGTCTCTCTATTCTGTTCTATTGATCAATTTGTCTATTCTTTTGCCAATACCACACTGTCTTGATTACTGTAGCTTTATTTATAGTAAGTCTTGGAATTGTGTAGTGTCAGTCTTCAACTTTTTTTTCTCCTTCAATACCGTATTGGCTATTCTGTGTCTTTTGCCTCTCCGTATAGGCTTTAGGATTAGTCTGTTGATATCCATAAAATAACTTGTTGGGATTTTGATTGGCATTGCATTGAATCTGTGGTTCAAGTTGGGAAGAACTGACATTTTGACAGTATTGAGTCTTTCTGTCTATGAACATGGAGTTTTTATTTAGTTCTTCTTTGATTTCTTTCAGAATTTTGTACTTTTCCTCATACAGATCTTGTAAATATTTGGTTAGATTTAAACCTACATATTTCACTTAGGGGGTGTTTTAACACACTTAAATGGTATTGTGTTTTTAATTTCAAATTCCACTTGTTCATTGCTGGAAAACAATTGACTTTTACATATTAACCTTATATCCTGAAAACTAGCGATAATTGCTTATTAGATCCAGGAGGGTTTTTTTGGTAGATTCTTTTGGATTTTCTACATACACAATCATGTAATCTGAGAACAAAGACAGTTTTATTTCTCCCTTCCCAATCTGTATACCTTTTATTTCCTTTTCTTGTCTTATTGCATTAGCTAGGACTTTCAGTAAGATGTTGAAAAGGAGTGGTGAGGGGGAAATCCTTGCCTTGTTCCTGATCTTAGTGGGAAAGCTTCAAGTTTCTCACCATTAAGAATGATGTTAGCTGTAGAATTTTTACAGATATTCTTCATCAAGTTGAGGAAGTTTCTCTCTATTCCTCGTTTAAGAAGTGTATCATAAATGGGTGTTGCATTCTGTCAAATTCTTTTTCTGCATCTATTGAGATGATCACATGATTTTTCTTCTTTAGCCTGTTGATGTGATAAGTTACATTAACTGATTGTTGAATGTTGAACCAGACTTGCATACCTGAGATAAATCACACTTGTCATGGTGTATAATTCTTTTTATGCACTGTTCAATTCAATTTGCTAATATTTTGTTGAGAATTTTTGCATCTATGTTCAGAAGAGACATTGGTCTGTAATTTTCTTTTCTTGTGATATCTTTGTCTGGTTTTGGTATTAAGGTGATGCTGGCCTCATAGAATGAGTTAAGAAGCATTCCTGCTTCTGTCTTACAAAGTTTGTAGAGTTTTGTAGAGAATTAGTATAACTTCTTCCTTAAATGTTTGGTAGAATTCACCAGTGAACTCATCTGACCTGGTGCTTTCTGTTTTAGAAGGTTATTAATTATTGATTCAATTTCTTTAATAGGTATAGGCCTATTCATATTGTCTATTTCTTCTTGTGTGAGTTTTAGCAGATTGTGTCTTTCAAAGAATTAGTCTCTTTCATCTATGTTATCAAATTTGTGGTCATTTAGTTATTTACAGTATTCCTTGAGTTTCCTTTTAATGTCCATAGGATCTGTTCTGATGTTCCCTCTTTCATTTCTGATGTTAGTAACTTATGTCCTTTCTCTTTTATTCTTTGTTAGCCTGGCTAGAAGTTTATCAATTTTATTTATCTTTTAAAGGAGCCAGCTTTTGGTTTTGTTGATTTTGTCTGTTGATTTTCTGTTTTCAATTTTGTTGATTTCTACTTTAATTTTTATTTCTTTTCTTCTGCTTACTTTGGATTTAATCTGCTCTTCTTTTTTTTTAGTTTCCTAAGGTGGAAGTTTAGATGATTGGCTTTAGATGGCCTTCTTCTTAAATATATGCATTCGATGCTATAAATTACTCTCTAAGCACTGCTTTTGCTGCATCCCACAAATTTTGATAAATTGTGTTTTACTTTTATTTAGTTCAGAATATTTTAAAGTTGCTTCTGAGATTTATTCTTTGGCTCATGTATTATTTAGAAGTATGTTGCTTAATCTCTAAGTATTTGGGGATTTTCTAGCTATCTTTCTATTACTAATTTCTAGTTTAACTCTATCATGGTCTGATAGCACACATTGTATAATTTCTATTCCTTTAAATTTGTTATGGTGTGTTTTCTGTCCCAGAATGTGGTCTATCTTGATGAATGTCCCATATGACCTTCAGAAGAATATCTATTCTGTTGTCATTGGATGAAGTAGTCTATAGATGTCTGCTGAGTTCAATTATATCCTTACTGATTTTCTGTCTGCCATATTTGTCCATTTTTGATAGAAGTGTGTTGAAGTTTCCAATCCAAATAGTGGCTTTATCTATTTTTCCTTGCAGTTCTATCAGTTTTTGCCTCACCTATTTTGATGCTCTTTAGGAGCATATCCATTAAGGCGTGTAATTTCTTCTTAGAGAACTGACTGCTTCATTATTATGTAATCCTCCTCTTTATCCCTGATAACTATCCTTGCTCTGAAGTCTGCTTTGTCCAAAATTAATATTGCTATTCTCACTTTCTTCTAATTAGCATGTTATATCTTTCTCCATACATTTACTTTAACTCTATATGTATACTTAAAGTTTGTTCTTATAGACAGCATGTAGTTGTTTTTCAATCCACTTTGACAATCTCTTGTCTTATAATGGGTGCATTTAGACTACTGATATTCAAAGTAATTATTGATATTGTTGGATTAATATTACCATATTTGTTACTGTTTTCTATTAGTCGCTCTTGTTCTTTGTTCCTGTTTTTGTCTTCTCTTTTTTCTGCCTTTCATGGTTTTAATTGAGCATTTTATGATTCCATTTTCTGTTTTCTCTAAGTATACCAGTTTTGGTTTTTTACTTTTTTAAGTGGTTGCCCTAGAGTTTGCAATATACATTTATAACTAATCCAAGTCCACTTTCAAATAACACTATACCACTTCTTGGGTAGTATGAGTACCTTAAAATAATGAAATAATTTTAATTCCTCCCTTCCAAGTCCCTTGTATCATTTCTGTTATTCATTTTGCTTATATATAAGCATATATAATTGAATATATTGTTTCTATTATAATTTTGAACAGATTGTTTCTGTCAGATCAATTAAGAATAAGAAAAATAAAGGTTTTTATTTTACCTTCACTTATTCTTTCTCCAGTTCTCTTTCTTTCTTTATGTGGTTACAAGTTTCTCATCTATATAATTTTTCTTCTCTCTAAAGAATTTATTTCAACATTTCTTACAAGGCAGGTCTATTGGGGAAAAAAAATTCTCAATTTTTGTTTGTCTGAGAAGGTCTTTATTTCTCCTTCATCTTCGGAGGATAATTTTTTTGGGTACAAAATTTTAGGTTGGTTGTTTTTTCTCAACACTTTAAATATTTCACTTTATTTTCTTATTGTTTGTATGGTTTCTGAGGAGAAGTCAGATATAATTCTTAACTTCACTCCTCTATAGGTAAGATATTTTTTCCTTCTGGCTTCTTTCAGGATTTTTTCTTTACCTTTGATTTTTTATAGTTTGAATATGATATGCCTAGGTGTAGTTTTTTGGCATTTATCTTGCTTGGTGTTCTCTGAGCTTTTGGGATCTGTGGTTTGGTATCTGACATTAATTTGGGAAAATTCTCAGTCATTGTTTCAAATATGTCCTCTTTACCTTTCTCTCTTCGCTTTTTTGTAGACCCATTATAATATTTACACCTTTTTCAGTTGTCCTGTCCTATAGTTTTTGGATAGTCTGTTCTAATTTTTTCAGTCCTTTTTCTGTTTTCTTTTCGGTGTGGGAGGTTTCTATTGAGATATCATCAAACTTTTCTTTTCTCAGCCATGCCCAGTCTACTAATAAACTCATCAAAGGCATTCTTCTTTTCTGTTACAGCAGTTTTGATCTCTAGCATTTCTTCTTGGTTCTTTCTTAGAATTTCCATCTCTGTTTACATTGCCCGTATGTTCTTACATGCCACCTACTTCATCCATTACAGCCCCTAGTATATTAATCATAGTTGCTTTATATTACTGGTCTAATAATTTCGACATCGCTGTCAAAAAAAATTGGAAAAAATTTCTCAATTTTTGTTTGTCTGAGAAGATCTTTATTTCTTCTTCATCTTTGAATGATAATTTTTTGGGGTACAAAATTTTAGGTTCTGTTCTGGGTCTGTTTCTGATGCTTGCTCTGTGTTTTCAGACTGTGACTTTTGCCTTTTAGTATGCCTTGTAACTTTTTCTTCATAGCTGGGTATGGTGTCTTGGGTAAAAGTAATTGCTGTAAATAGGCCCTTAGTGATGTAGTGGTAAAGTGTGGGGGGAGCGAATGCATTCTACAGTCCTGTGATTCTGTCTCAGTCTTTTACCAAGCCTGTGCCTCTGGATTGTGAATTTCACACATACTTCTTGGTCCTGTCTCCTCCTTTTAGGTGGGACAGGAAGACTAGAATGGGCTGGAGTTGGGTATTTCCTCTGCCCCAGGTTAGTTAGGCTCTGATAAAAACCCCAGTAGTTTAGGCCCAGTAAAAAAGTTTCTCTTGAAAGCAGAACTTGTTAAGAAGAGTAGAATGTTCTGGTGTATTTTAAATGGTTCCATTTCCCCTTCCTGTGCTGGAAACATGAGAGAATTTTTCTCCAATATTCACTGTGAAAACCAGGTCAGGCTCTGGGAGGTAAAACTCACAGAAGTGTGGGGCTACAACTGACTGGGTATTCTTGGATTTTTTTCACTCTTAGGGCTATCCACACTGAACCTCCGGCAATTAGTCAATTACAATTTAGGTTTCCTTCCCCAGCCCTGGTCTCCATGGAGATTTCTCCTCTGGTATGTGGTGATTCTCGGTATTCATCTGCCTATCTCTCCATTTTGGGAGGAAGTGGTTGGCCCTGTGACCTCTGTTCTCTTATGGATCCAAGAAGAGTTGTTGCTTTTTAAGTGTGTTCAACTTTCTACTTGTTAGGATGCACTGGTGACTTCCAAGATTCATACATGCTGAATTGGAAACTGGAAGTCCTTTCTAGACTTATTATTTATTTATTTATCAAGAACACTTCCTGGGTGGTATCCTTTCCTCCCCTCCAGCTCCCCAATTATTAATCTCTCTTTATTCCAGTATCTAGGATGCCATCTTGAAAGAACGTGCACTGAGAATAGAAACACCTAGGCTTTATCTGATGGGCAAGGCTGAAAAGGCTCAAGACAGTATCTAGAAAACTCAGTCTTTACCTGTACCCACTATTTAGTTAGGAAGTCTTCCCTTCATAGTAATATTAATAGTAACCATCACTTCTGGAGTGCTTACAATGTGCCAGGTACCGTTTAATTGCTTTTAAACTAATTTATTCTTTTCAACAACCCCATGTGGTTGGTACTAATATTATTACCATGTAGAAATGAGGAACCAGGCCCAGAGAGATGAAATCACTTGTCTAAAATGTCACTGCTGTGTTTGCCAGAGAGAACAGTCCTATCTTGGGGAGTCCTTGATTTAGGAACGCTCCAGGCTTATACCATCAACACACTTTGAAATGCTGCATTCTCACCCTGACTGACCTCTCAGGATCTCAAAATAGTGCGTCAACTGCAAATTCCTCTTTTATCTTTTAGGGGGTTTTCCTGCCAGGGCAGCCACTCTCATCCAAATTTCTTGTCTCAAGGTCCCCTTATAGACATAAGAATTATGCTTTCTTGTCAGGCAGTAGTTTCCAAGCTAGATGGCCCATCCGCCTGGAGCCCTTTGGCCTTCAAGAAAACAAAGCTACTTACCTTTGTTTTGAAGCTAGAGGACCACACTGATGCTTCCCGTAAAGGCAATCTGTTAGGCGCTGTTTAGTTTGACCACTTTGCAAACTATCTACTCCCTTTTACTATCTACCCCTCACCCTCTGAAAAAAAAAGTTCACCCTGGAAAGTTTTAAGAGTTGGAGCTGTTCCTAACTAGCCCTGGGGCTGTGGCCAAAGCCACAGATCTCTGTCTCTGTTTAACCAGCAGAACTGGGGTAATGACCTTTATACCTCAGAGAGATGTCACTTGTCTAAGATTCCTCATCTGAAAAAGGGAACTAATAAAAAATTATGTAAAAACTTTAAGAACGAAACCTCCAAGTTCTATCGGGAGCCAAATCTCTCTGCTCCCAGAAATGTGGAGCAGGAGGAGTGTGGGGGAGCAGCAGTCCCCAACTTTTTGGCACCAGGGACCAGTTTCATGGAAGACGATTTTTCCATGGACCAGGGGTGGGGGAGGGGCTGGGGAGGAGGAGCTCAGGTGGTGATGTGAGGGATGGAGCAGATGAAGCCCGGTTCCTACCAAGACACGGACAGGTACCGGTCTGTGGCCCAGGGTTGGGGACTGCAGGGGTAGGGAGTGGAGAGTGGCAACAGAAAACAGAAGGCAGTGCATAGGACCGCCTACCTGATTTGCAGGGCCTATTACAGAATGAAGATGCGGGGCTCCTTGTTCAAAAATGATTGAGAATTTCAAGATAGCATCAGAGCATTAAAGCAAATGTGGGGTCCCTCTAAATGTGTACCTGTGTGACTGCACAGGTAACATGCTCATGAAGTGGACCCTGGCAATCAGGGCCCTCACAGGCTCTTTGGGACCCATCCAAACAATTTTGCAAATGGTAAAATGTTTATAAAATGAGACCCGGCTAGGCTGGGTTGTATATGCTGCCACTTTTAGTTGTGGATCAGCTAATTCCGAACTGTGCAATACTTCAGACAGAGGTATAGCAGGAATAAACAGAGACTGTCCAAGAGAAAAACTCAGAGTGTCTGAAGACACCATGGCGATAATGGCCTAGCACGGTGACTTACTTATACCTCAGGATGAAGGGGTGGTGGGGGAAAGTAGAGTGTGAAAAAGTGCACATTAATTTAGTCATTAGTCATACAAACCAAGGGAAGTAAAGCCCCACAAAATCTTCTTGGCCTATGTAGATGCAGAGAAGGTAGGGCAAAGTTGTGTTAGAGAAGGTTGAGAAACATGATAAACAGTGCCTTAGCTTTTTGTTTTTTGAAAAAACAACCGTGCAAGGAAAAACATTTGGAAGAGATCTGGAAATGGAAATGGCAGACCCAGATGAGATTTCTTCAGGAGGGCCCACAGCAGAATGGAAGCTTTGGTGGCCATTCTTCCACTTTCCTTGCAGAGAAGTTGACCACCATAGAGACAGGCCATACCCATAAGTTGGGGGCAGACAGGGCTGGGGTTGTGCACCAGGCAGTGGTTTCCAGCTACCTCTGCAGAATCTCAAAGCACTTCCTTAAGGACACCAAGGGATAGGATCCGCACTGCACACCTCCATGAGGCACCACTCACTTTCTAGCCTGCATGGGGAATTGTACTTCTGGGTGTTTTTCTCTTGTTCTATAATGGGAGTTGCATAGTGTGACTCAGCATTTTTCTCCTCTGCATTTTATAGGTAGCTAGAGCATTCCATAAAATGATGGCTTTCCCACTGGTGGTACTGGGGTCCTCCCTGCTCTATGGCCTTGTCTTCCCTGCTATGGCCAGGCTTAGGCTGAGAAGGAAGGGATGAGTGTGACCTTCTATGTCCTTTCTCTTTTCTGCTTCCCCATGCAGCACTCCAGTGAGTCCCCTGAACAGATGAGACCAACCTGGAGCAAAATCACCCCAATACCAGAGAGCAAAACTTGGTCTTCCTGAAAAGTCACTTAATATAGGTGTAATGCTCATTTAATCCTTAAATCTGGCTAATTTTTTTGCCTGGCCCAGTGGTAATTCACTACGGTTCTAAGTAGAAGGTTGAGGGCCACAGTGAGTAAGAGCACAGACTCTGCAGGCAGCCTGCTGTAGTTCGAATCCCACCTCTGCCAATACTAGCTGTGTGAACTTGGGCCGGTTGCTTAACCTCTTGGTGCCTCAATTTCCTCATCTGTAAAATGGGCCATAATAATATGGGTGGTTGAGAGATTATATGAGTTAATATAAGAAAAGTCCTTCTGTCATGTAATGTGTTATTATTATTAAATGAGAAGCATGATTAATGAAATAAACATGTATAATTATTACTAAATCAAAAAGATTGCCCCACTGGTTTCTGAGGAGCGTGGGTGTTACACGGGGTAAAGTGTTGGTCTGTGGCTGAAGTGTTGAGTATTGCTATCTAAAAGCAGGTTCCTGACTGACTCAAAAGTCACCATCCCTTGTATGGAGATGAACAGATTCTTTCCTGCCTTCAAAGAAAAATTAGATGAAAAGAACTGAATTCTTTTGTGGAGTTGGACACTTTCCAGAACTTTATGGCTGTGCTTTAAATTGATGAATGGCTGAACTGCTGGTGGAGACCCTGACAGGCTGGGACTGCTGGGATGTTAAAATAAAATGATAGAAAATGAAGACAATTCAGCTTGAGTTTCCACAGGGGCATTCGATCTGACCAGAATTCTTTCCAGAGCAAATGAGAACAGACTGAGCCAACACCTGTAACAACATGGCCAGTGTCACCGCCTGAAGGGCAGCCACTGGGAGATGGAAAAGGAAATAAATAGCCAGGAAGGGCAGACAAAGGAAGGACACAGACCTGGGGACCCAAGTGCTTAGTCCCACTTTTGAAATGATGATGGAAAATTTTAAAACCCACCACAATTTGAACAGGAAAAGAAGAGGCTCCCTGCTTGGAAAGGTGATGCCCGGCCGGGGGTCAGTCCGGTCTGGACGACTCCATGTTGGAGCTTGTGTGTGACCCTCTAGGTCCTCTGGCCTGGTCTCTCTCAGGACACTGTCCCCTCAGGTGGCTACACCAGGAGACCATCAGTCTCCAAACTGAGGGAGGTGAACTGGTCTTCATAAAACAAGAAGCTGGCTGGATGCAGTGGCTCACGCCTATAATCCTAAAACTTGGGGAGGCTGAGGTGGGAGGAACGCTTGAGGCCAGGAGTTCAAGACCAGACTGAGCAAGAGTGAAACCCATTTCTACAAAAAATAGAAAAACTAGCCAGGCATGGTGGTGCCCACCTGTAGTCCCAGCTGCTCAGGAGTCTGAGGTAAGAAGATCTCTGGAGCCCAGGAGTTTGAGGTTGCAGTGAGCTATAATGACACCACTACACTCCAGCCTAGGTGACAGAGAAAGACCCTGTCTCAAACAAAACAAAACAAAACAAAACTAGAAGCTAAAACTCTGGCATTCTATAGCAGTTATAAAATTATACAAAATTATTTTAAATCATAAAATAAAAATAATACGTATATGAAAAAATTTAGGAAATATAGAAAAGCAGAAATAATAAGAAGAAATTCTTCATGTTCCACTACCTACAGCTAACATTTGTTACAAGTTTGTTGTGTTTTGTTCCAGACTCAAAAAAAGGAGTGATATAAGTTTTAAAAAAATATAGATGTGACTGTATCTTAATATTATTCTATAAAAAAATATTATTCTATAATATTCTACCTGGTATGACAAAATTTTATATATATAATTGAATGGCTATATAATTATATCAAATATATTAATTATTAGTTAATATTCTTTTATAACAGGACATTTTGACTATTTCCCTTTTTTACTAGTATAAATAATGCTACAATGAGCACTTTTTAAATAACTGCTTTATTGAGTTATAATTCATGAATCATAAAATTCACTTTTTGAAGTGTACAATGCCATAGATCTTAGCACATTCACAGTTGTGCAACCATCACCAGTATCTAATTCCAGAACGTTTTATAACCCCAAAAAGAAATCTCATACTCATTCCTCCCTCTCTACAGCCCCTGACAACCACTAATCTGTTTTCTATTTCTATGGATTTGCCTATTCTGAATACTTGATGTAAATGGAACCATACAATACGTGATCCTTTGTGTTTGGCCTCTTTCACTTAGCGTAACATTTTCAAAGTTTCATCCATGTTGTAGCATATATCAGTATTTGATCCCTTTTATGGCCAAATAATATTCCATTGTATAGATGTACCACATTTTGTTTATGCTTTCATCAGTTGATGGACATTTAAGCTTCTACCTTTTGGCTATTACAAACAATGCTGCTATGAACTTCATGTACAAGTTTTATGTGGACATATGTTTTCAACAATCTTGAGGATATATCTAGGAGTGGAATTATTGGTCATACAGTAACTCTACATTTAACTTTCTGAGGAACTGACAAGCTGTTTTCCAAAGTGGCTATATCATTTCCCATTTTCACCAGCACCGTATGAGGTTTCCAGTATCTTCACATCCTAGCTAACACTTGTTATTTTTCTTTTTTCTTTTTAAAATATCCATCTTAGTGGGTGCAAAGAGA
>RJWJ010012046.1:0-42914 GCA_004363605.1 Indri indri
ACTCAAGATTTAAGTGGTTTACACACCACAATTAGATCAATAGAGTATTCTGTATTTGTGTACTTACTGTTGCCAGTAAGTTCTATACCTTCAGATGATTTCTTATTGTTCATTAACATCCTTTTCTTTCACATTGAAGAACTCCTTTTATCATTTCTTGTAGGACAGGTCTGGTGTTGATGAACTCCCTCTGCTTTTGTTTGTCTGGGAAAGTCTTTATTTCTCCTGCATGTTTGAAGGATATTTTTTCAGGATTTAATATTCTGGGGTTAAGGTTTTTTTCCTTCAGCACTTTGAATATGTCATGCCACTCTCTTCTGGCCTGTAAGGTTTCCACTGAGAAGTCTGCTGCCAGGCATGTTTAGAGCTTCTTTATTTCTTCTTCTTCTTCTTTTTTTTTTTTTTTTCACTTTTTTTTGCTTCCCTTAGAGCCTTTTCTTTGTCTGACCTTTGGGAACTTGATTATTAAATGCCTTGAGGTAGTCTTGTTTGGGTTAAGTCTGCTTGCTGTTCTATGACCTTTTTATAACTGAATATTGAAATCTTTCTCTACATTGGGAAAGTTCTCTATTATTATTTCTTTTCTTTCTTTTTCTTTTTATTTTTTGAAACAGAGTCTCACTGTGTCACCTGGGCTAGAGTGCAATGCCATCATCATAGCTCACTGCAAGCTCAAACTCCTGGGCTCAAGCGATCCTCCTTCTTCAGCCTCCTGAGTAGCTGGGACTATGCCTGGCTAATTTTTCTATTTTTTGTAGAGATGAGGTCTCGCTCTTGCTCAGGCTGGTCTTGCACTCCTGATCTCAAAGTGATCCTCCCGCCTCAGCCTCCCAGAGTGCTAGGATTATAGGCATGAACCACCATGCCTGACCTGTTATTATTTCTTTGAATAAACTGTCTACCCCAATCTCACTCAAGCTTCGCCAACCGTTCTACAATGCCCTTTATTGCAGAAGGGCCCAGTCCAGAGTCATCCATTGCATTTGGGTATCATGTTTTTATCCTTCAAACTGGACGTGCCCCATAGGCTTTCCTTGTTTCCCATGACTTTGATAGATTTGAGACTGCATGCATTATTTCTTAGAATGCCCCTCTGTTTGGGATTGTCTAGGTTTCCTTGTGTTAGATTCAAATGATGCATGTTTGGCAGGAATATCTTCGCATCCTATCAAGCGGCACGTCATTTTGATTTGTCTTATTACTGCTGGTAACTTTGATCACTTGATTACAGGAGCGTCGTCCAGCCTTCTCCATTGTAAACACATTCTTTCCCTCTTTCTAACTAATAAGACTTTTGTGAGGAGGTACTTTGAGGCCATGTAAGTATCATATTTATTGCCAAACTTTCAAATTATTCATGTGTTTATTTATATCAATGTAGACTGATGAATTATTTTATTTAATGGGTTATTTATTTTGATGCTTAAATCGTTTCAGATTTAGTAGGCGATACCCACTCCAAGATGGCTTTTATGTCCTCTTGATATGCCCCGGCATTAATTTCTGGCACAACACGCTCCAAGTTCACTTTGTACTTTCCCTGCCCCCAAATGGGACATTTCTTCTCAGAGCCCTGGGCCCTTGTAGCGTACCGTGGTAGAAGCCAAGAGCTGGGTGCCAGGTGAACTCATTGCTATTGGGATTTCATTGCTCTCAGCCCTTTTTTCTTTTTTTTATTGAGACAGAGTCTTACTCTCTTGCTTGGGGCGAGTGCCGTGGCGTCAGCCTAGCTCACAGCAACCTCAAACTCCTGGGCTGGAGCAATCCTACTGTCCCAGCCTCCCGAGTAGCTGGGACTACAGGCATGCGCCACCATGCCCGGCTAATTTTTTCTGTATGTATTTTTAGCTGTCCAATTAATTTCTTTGTATTTTTGGTAGAGACGGGGTCTCGCTCTTGCTTAGGCTGGTCTCGAACTCCTGAGCTCAGGACGATCCGCCCACCTCGGCCTCCCAGAGTGCTAGGATTACAGGCATGAGCCACCGCGCCTGGCCTGCTCTCAGCCCTTTTTGATGGACAGAGCTAAAGATTATATGAATATGCATGTTTTTATACATATGCAGTATGTGTGTATGTGCATATATATCTACATATATAGATATGCATATATCAGACAATTACAGCTATATTTGTTTCTGTATCTATAAATACTAAAGCCCTGAGTTCACACTCAAGGTGACTCCATAATTTACGGGGCCCAGTGCAAAACTAAAATGTGATGTTCAAAAAGCAGGAAAAAATTGCTGTTAAAGGTACTGAAATAGAAACATTTTCCTGTCTTCCACAGTCTCTCTCGATTTGTCACAGTGTTTTTTATTTGCTATTCTAAGAAAAGAATAATGAGAAATTTAAATTACTAGCATGAATTTTAACATCCATCTTTATGTCGTGCAACGCTAGTTTTCAATGCAAATATAAGAGCATTTAACTCATATGCAGAATCACTGATACTGACACAATGTATATTTTGTAGCTTGTACAGGCCTGAATATTTTGTTCTTACCAGAAGGATGGAAATACTGCACAAAGCTAAGTTACCTGTTTTTATTTCACCTCCTGATGTGTGCATATTCTACCAACACTCTCCACCTTTGAAGGACAGAAAGGAAAAGGCCAATTCCCTCAAGGAGCTTGTATTCAGGTGATGCTGGGTGGTGGGGAGGCAGTAAGCATAACAGATAGGTAAACTACTCAATGCAGGAGAAGGTTAGAGTGCTGTGGAAGCAAGAGCAGAGCAGAGCAGTCGGGAAGAGTGTGAACTGTAGGAAGGGTGCGTGGCAGGCCTCCCGCAAGGCGGTACTTGAGCCAACACTTGAAGTAGGATGAGGTGTGCAGATGTCTAGGGAAGAGCGAGTGCCTGGGCAGGTGGTTCACGTACGCCTAACTGGCCTCCGGAAGGACAATGGCTTTTGCTCTGAGTATGATGGGAGCCACTGGAGGCTGTGAGTTGAGAATTTGTTGCTCAACTTGTATATCGTAGTTTTCTTCTTTTTCCTCTTTCCCTCCTTCCTGTGTCTCTCCCTCCCTCCCTTTCCCCCCTTTCCTTCCTTTCTTTTCTTCCTTCCATCTCTCCTTTTTCCTTCTTCTCTTTCCTCTTCCCCTTCATTTTCCTCTCCTCCTCCTCCTCCTTCTGCTTCTGGTAGATCAACAGGGAATTTTGTCCTCATATTGCAGCATAATGTCGGCTCTATTCCTGAGAGCTGGTTGGTTTTCAGACAAGATTATGAAAAGTGTGACTTGTGTGATTTCCAAAGTTGTGTTCATTGTGCTGTCAGCCAGAAAGCTGGTCCACACCAACTTTTAGATCAAAACAAAAGCCCCTTTTTGGCATTAGGATATTAAGTTGATGACACCTGACTTGGTTATCCGTATAACTTTCTCAAAGCACTAGGTGACTTCAGAGCACCTACCCCAGTCAGTTACTACTCCCTCGAATACACGAGTGTTTGGTCAACGGCTGTTTCCTCCACTTCACCATAAGCTCCGTGAAGGCAGGGACCTTGTTGTTTTCAAAATCAGCATTGTATCCCCAGAACCTACCGTGTGGTATATACTTAATAAATGTTGGTTGAATGGATGCATAAATTGAATCAGTGTGATTATTTCTATTGTTTTTAAATTCCTTAATGCCAGAGCCATTCTTTATGAAACCTCTGTTCAGAGAGCCATAGGTAGATATATTATTGGATGACAATCTGTCTATTTAAGTATGTATTGTAAGACTACATCTTATGCCAGCACGATGTGGGCCATGGAGCCCAGCTTTTGTCATGATTTAACAGTTGTCTGAAATTTTCCTACTCTGCCAATTTGTTGTAAAATTTCAGGGTAATAGTAAGTTTTAATAGGAAAGCCCTTTCTCTGTGTGTGTGTAAATGAAAGAATTCAGGAGACTCAGTTAAGTGGTTTTTTTTTGTTTTACCTTAAATGATTTTTATTATATTTAATAGGAATATGTAAAAAATACAAACCTGTATAAAATCTCTATTTGTACAGGTTTTATACAACTGAAAAAAAGTTAACATATAATTTAACCCAAACCAAATTATGAAATCAATATAATTCAAATTAACAACATCAGTGAAACTAAATCGCTCCTAATCTGTGACAATCTCACCATCTGCCCCTCCCCCTTTTGTTTTCTTTTGGCAGGCTTCAAGCTCTGTTCCTCCAGGAGATGCAGTTATAACACTCTCCTTTATTCGGAGTATTGCAAAATATGTATTCCTCCCATCGTATGCAAGACAATTTACCTTTACTGGGTTAAAAATAATCCTTTCTATTAGGTCCACTTCTGCTTAGCCCACCACACTTAAGGAGGTATTATCTGTGACCGTGTAATCAATAAGCACCACCACAATGCAATCACCCTGCTACCCGCAGACACAAAGCAGACATCTGAATACCCGCTTCATGTAATGCTTACGTTAAGAAATTTTTAGATTACTACTGAAAAAAAGGTGAAAATTTAATAATTTGCTTAGAAAAAAACATGAGAGTCTCCAAAAATATATCAGAGGACAGTAGCTTAAAAACGTTAGGTCAGACACAAGTAATCAATTTGGTGTTTTTTCTTTATGTATGTGCATGTGTGTGTGTGTGTGTGTGTGTGTGTGTGTGGGGGGGTGAGAGAGAGAGAGAGAGAGAGAGAGAGAGAGAGAGAGAGGGAGGGTGGGAGAAAGGGAGACAGAGCCAGAGAAGAAGGGAGAGAGAGAGGAGTTATTCTTCAAATCTCATTGTTTAAGCCAATTCTTACATTTTGATGGCTAAATGTTTTTGAGGAGAATCAGTCAGTATGTTAGCCTCTGTTTATTTTCAAGATTTTTAACATTAAGTTGGAATTCTTGAGATGAAAGATGCTATGTAGATCTGGTAAATGAATGCAATAATTTGAGAGTGAGTGTCTTGGGCAAATGCCAATACTATTGCTTTTTATTTTCCACTTAGGTCAATATTTAACAATTTTTTAGGAGATGGTGTTTACTGTATTGTTATATATTCGTTAGATAGTTTATCTAAAACTTACTGGTGTTTATTTAGATTATAATAAACAGGTTAATTATCTGTTTTTAGTCTTTCCTAAATTGTCATGAGGCAGACATCAGTTAAAATATCAAGTTATGGGAGCGGGGGCAAGGGCGACATACATAACCTAAACATCTGTACCCCCATAATATGCTGAAATAAAAAAAATATCAAGTTATTTTTTTCCTTGACTTTACACAAACATTTTTGGAAGTGTTCTGTGGATTCTTCAAAAATACTGTATATATTTACTACTTCCAGAGAATGTATATGTCTTAAATTTGAGGTTTTGAACTCTTACATCCGTAAACATTTGAAATAAATTTATGTTTCAAAATTAAATTGTAAAATTTTTTTTTTTTTTTTGGGACACAGTGTCACTGTATTGCCCGGGCTAGAGTGCCGTGGTGTTAGCCTAGCTCACAGCAACCTTAAACTCCTGGGCTCAAGCGATCCTCCTGCCTCAGCTTCCTGAGCAGCTGGGACTACAGGCATGCGCCACCGTGCCTGGCTAATTTTTTCTATATATTTTTAGTTGTCCAATTAATTTCTTTCCATTTTAGTAGAGACGGGGTCTCACTCTTGCTCAGGGCGGTCTCGAACTCCTGAGCTCAAACAATCCGCCTGCCTCAGCCTCCCAGAGTGCTAGGATTACAGGCGTGAGCCACTGTGCCCGGCCTTAAATTGTAAAGTTAATGTGGAATCTACATCTTGAAAATGTATAGGAGCCTCAATATTTAGATGGCTATCTTGAGAAACAGTATAGGGACTTCGAATTCAATTTCATGTTTTATTTTCCAGTTCTATTCTATGGAGTGGTTTACGAATAAAATATTTTAGCTTTTAATTAGCAAAATACACCAATGTTAAAATTTAGCTTTTAAATTTAATTCTGACTTTGATAAAGAACAAAACTGTATTACAGTTAGATCATGGAATGAAAATTTTAACATGTGAAATTTTATTTTATATTCCAAAGCCATGACTGTTTGTAGACACTCACTATTACTTGATTATTTTTAGTTTTCCACCAGATTTTTAACATTATGTAAACTCAGCCATAGCGTGGCATAGCTAATAGACATATTTACTCATGTGGAATGTTTGCCATTGTGATGTCCTTGGTGTCCTGCCTGTTGCCACAAGTTTTGCCCACTGCTTTTATTAGAGTTGCACTGCCAACTTAGCGCAATCTTATCTAGGAGGAAAAGTCAATGTTTGGGAGGAGTAATGTATTAGTATGCATGTGTATGTGCTTGTACTTGCAATTATGCAATGTTTATTGCATATGTCAGTATTTAATTTGTTGAAACATAGAGCATACAAATACAAAAATAAAAAAAATCATGTTAGAAATTTCAATTTGCATTTTTCAAGGTAGTTATAGACAAGTATTCACACTTGGCTGGACATTTAGTGACAAGCATGTTGAGCCATAAGATTGAAGTTTGGTCCAAATTGAGGGTGGATCAGTAAGGGTGTTTAAATTGCAAAGAAAAAGAATCCCCACTCAAACCGGCTTAACTAATGAGAAAACTGAATGGCCTGTGTTACGGAAATCCAAGGATATGGTGAACTCCATGGCTGGTTGATCCAGTGGCTCAGTGTGGTCTTTGAGTATTCAGGTATCTTCTGTCCGTTCTGACATCTGCAATGTCAGTTTCATTGACAGACTGGTTTTCTGAGTATTCATGGTTTGGCTGCAACTCAGTCATGCTTCTCCATTCACATCCAGTAAGAGAGAGGTTTTATGTCTTGTGGTTCTCTGAAGAGCAGAAACTCAGAAACCCAAACTTCTTGCATTCCATTTTGGTTTGAACTGAGCCACGTGTCTGTTTCTGAACAAATCCATTCTCCAATTGGCTTAGGCTTCGGTTCCTAAACCAATCCCTGGTAAGAGGGTCAGATTACAATTGCTTACAACTGGTCTAGGGTTGGACCAGTCAGAGTCCAACCCTGGAGCTGGTATCAATCCCTCAAATCCTACGATTGCAACACACTGGGAAGTCAGCCATAGTGTTTGCTACAGGATGGGGAGGGAAAGAAGGAAAAGACGGAATACTGTTCTTTAGCAAAAGGTGCAAACCCAATCCAAGACCCAGGCTTTCTTTTCAAAAGGTGTGTCTCAGGGTTGGGCAGATATGTCGAAAACCTAATCTCACGGGCTGGGTTTCAGAGACAAGAATCCAGTCATTGTGGCTGGGAGAACCAGAGGGCTGGGTGAGGTATTTTGTTCCAGAAAGTGCTGGGGAAAGAAGGTAGTGAGCCACAGGATGTCTCAGATAGTAAGACTAGAGGTGGGAAAAGGTGAAATCTCAATTTCAGGAAACTGAGGATACCAAGGATCGGTAAGAAAATTGACTTAACATGGAGTTGGTGGAGTTGGCTCTTTATGTTTTCTGCTCATCTCTGGAATGGGTTCCAGGGTGGAACTAAAGACACTGGTGGCAGCCACATGGCCCCAACTGTAAAAGTTAGAAGGCAGGCCAAAGCATGACACTGCAAAAAATATGTGGCGTAGGTAGGGGGTTATTCTGACCCGATGTGCTGATTAGATGAAGAGGCAATGAAGACATTCAGCTAATAGGATAGGCTGAAATGAATATCACATGCAGCAGGACATTAAAATGGGACTCTTTAATTTCAGTTTCAGCAGAGGCTCCAAAAGCCGAAATACAGGTGCTGCGTACCCCCATGTTTTGAAGTGAGGTGGAGACTGCACATGTGAAACCTGCCAAGGGAGTGGCCCCAGATCAGGTCTGTGTTAGCTCATCACCCACCTCCAGCCTAGATGAGAATTGAGGTGCAAGTGACAATGAGGAAGAGGATTTTTCTGGAGAGAGCTGTTGGAGTGTTGTGGCATTTCTCCTCCTCCTTCAGGAGGTGACGGAGATAAAGTCCCCTCACCTGAAACCAGGTGCTAGAAGCGGTATATTATTTTCCTAGGGCTGCTGTAACAAAATACCACAACCTGGGCAGCTCAAAGCAACAGAAATATATTGCTTCACAGTTTCGAGGCTAGACGTCTGAAATCAAGACGTCAGCAGTGCTGGGGTCTCTCTGGAAGCTCTAAGGGAGGATTCTTCCTCGCCTCTTCCCGGCTTCTGGTGATGGCCAGCAGTCTCTGCCCTTCCTCGGCTTGTAGATGCGTAACTCCAGTCTCTGCCTCCCTCGCTATGTTACAGGAAATGTAGCCTTTTAAGATTGGCTTCTTTCACTTTGCAATGTGCTTTTAAGGTTCTTCCATGTCTTTTTGTGGCTGGATGGCTCATTTCTTTTTAGTGCTGAATAATATTCCATTGTATGGATGTACCACAGTTTGTTCATCCATTCACTTGTTGAAGGACATCTTGGTTGCTTCCAGTTTGGGGCTATTATGAATAAAGCTGCTATACATCTTCACGTGCAGGCTTTTGTCCAGAAACAAGTTTCAAACCAATTAGGTAACTACCTAAGAGTGCAGTTGTGAGATTGTTTGGTAAGACTACGTTTAGCTTAGCTTTGTAGGAAACTGCCAAACTGTATTCCAAACTGGCTGTGTCATTTTGCATTCCCACCAGCAATGAATGAGAATTCCTCATGTTTCACATCCTCACCTGCATTTAGTGTTGTCAGTGTTGGGGATTTGGGCCCTTCTGATAGGTGTGTAGTGGTAGCTCATTGGTGTTTCAATTTGCAGTTCCCCAATTACAAATGACACTGAGCATCTTTTCATATGCTTATTTGCCATCTGCAGATCTAGTTTGATGAAGTGTCTGTCCAGATGTTTTGCTCATTTTGCAATTGGATTGTTTCTTTTTTTATTGTTGAGTTTTAAAAGTACTTTGTATATTTTAGATTCAAGTCTTTAATGAGATATGTGTTTTGCAAATATTTTTTCTCAGCTTGTGATTTGTCCTTTCACTCTTTTAACAGTGTCTTTTCCAGGGAAGAAGTTTTTCATCTTAATGTAGTCCAGCTTATCAATGTATTTTTTTTGTAGATAGAAAAATCTTTTGTGCTTTTGGCTTTGTATCTAAAAAGTCATTGCTATGTAGATTTTCTCCTACATTTTCTTCTAGAGGTTTTACAGTTTTGTGTTTTACATTTAGGTCTATGACCCATGTTGAGCTACTTTTTTGTGAAGAATTTAATTTTACACAATTATTTATTACCTCAATCCATTTTGTGCCAATGTGACTAATTTGGATCAATCTGTGATCTTTTCCTTCTTTACTCCTGTCACTCAAGTGTTCATGGCACATATATATTTTGCTGCTGTCAGTGTTCACACTAAAGTTGTTGCATTTTCCTCCTGGATCTAGTTCAGATTGTGCTCTTTCTCACTGCCCAGTTGGAGTGAATGCTCTTTTAACATGGTTGTCTTATTAAATTAAAATTGATTCCCTTAGTCAATATTTCATAGTTGGCATCCTATAGAGATAACTCTAGAATTAGATAATGCTGGGAGGGGATCGTCTGCTCTTAAATACTGTAAGAAAAATTGACATATTCAGGTCAGAGGTAACTCATTCTGCCTGCACTGATATATATTGCTCCTGATGTGATGTCCCACCCATTTCCCTTCTTAACCTGGGAATCTGCATCTATGGACCCTAACTGTAGGTTGACCTTTGTCGCAGGCCCTTGGACCAGTCCTTTCCTTAATGAGGAGGACGCAGAAAGCTGTGGGTCAGAAGTTCCTGAGCTTGTTACTGCTGCGAGTTCTGTTCTGATCTTAAGGTGGATTATCCATTTGAACTGACCATTTCCCACACAATCTCTGCTTAAATACCAGACATATTAGAATCAACTTAGGCCTTTGGCTGGTGGTATCTGTGTCTCGCTTTCTAACTCTTGATGGGCTCATCTTTCAGTTTCAAACCTGCTTTCAGGTATGTTATGCCTATTTGACTCCCTGAAGTTATTAAAATCAGAGTACACTTATGCCCAGACCCCATGCTTCATCCACTCCATGGGTCTGTGTGGATTCTGGTTCTGGTTCTCTCCTTTGCAGCCTGTCCTGCCCCATCTGAGTCTGATGGGCCACCTCTCTCTGCAGCCTCCACAGAGCCCTCCTTAACCCTCACAGCCCCAGGGGCCCTGTCCTTCTCTGTGGGCACAGCCTGAGGCACCTCTTCTCTTTTCTTATCCGTTTAAGAACACAAACTGACTTGGCCTGGCCTGCGTCTCCCAGCCCCTTCTCCACCATCTTGTCCTGGGTTTCCTGCCTTACTTCACACTGCAGCACACAGTTGTGGTGCCATTTCCCAAACCTATCCGTTGTGTCTCATCTGTCCTCTGGTCTTTGCACAGAGGTCCCCAACTATTCACTAAACCAGGTTGCATTTCTTCCTCAAAAGTCAGTGCAAGCATCAGCTCTTTCTGGAGGTGACTCTGCACCTCTTAACCCCCAATATCCATCCTGTGCTTTGGGACAACTTCCTGTTCATCTGCTGCAGCTGGTGCCCAGCACACAGCCCTCTCCTATGTTTGCCGACAGATTCAATGAGCCAACTGGTAAATGAATGAATTTGCTACCTGTTCAGTTGGCCAACTTAGAGACTTATGAGGTTTTGTTCAGGAAGCATTCAAAGATGACGAGCTTTCTTTGTGAGCTGAATTGATCTCTTCTGCAAACCAGGAAGCAGCGTGTGAGAACAGGAGAAAATGAGTGAGAGTGGAGGTTAGTGAGGGTGAGGGAGCTTGGGGAGTGGGCACAGGGGAGGCCAGGGTACGTGCCAGGTCCTGGCCACCCATAGGTGGGTAGTGAGGCACCGTCAGAGCTGGTGCCTGGCATTGGAGTGGAGCAGCCAGTTGTCTTAGTGCCACTGACATGAAGACTCTGACTTCACCGTGGAGGGGTGGATTCTTCTGGTGACAGAGGACAGGTTCCACTAATGGCTAATGCATGCATGCAGTCTCAGTGGGGTGATATCTCCCTTGGGGCAAAAATGTGTTCTAAAGTGGGTTGGGGGGTAAATAAATCTTAGAAATGACAATCATTTATGGACTTTGCTAAGGCCTCAGTCCATGAACAGATATTATATACAGTGTGTCTGTGTATTACAATTTTATGGGAGGGGATGATGAGGATAAAAATGTCTCAAAATGCTTCTTGGGGGAAGGATGGTAATGATAAGAAGGTTGAGAAAAACTGGGGTAATAGATGATCTGGAAGCCAAGGAAGAGAAATTCTGGCCAGGGATACCCTGGAAAACGGTGAAGTTTCTGCATGGCCCAAAGGCGCCGGCTGAGGCAGGGAGTGGGGCTGAGCTCGGCCACTCTGGAGCCCAGCCCTGCACTTGTCCACCCACAGGAGCCCCTTCTCAGTCTGCTCATGGCAATCTCGTGCTCCTGGACACCTGGGTCTGGCTGTTCTGCCTGCAGATGCTTGAGTCTGTGCTAGCGTGTTGGAAGATTCCACCTAAAATAAGAGTTGACTTAAGAGCAGGCTGTCCCGGCAGGGATTTGATTCCCAGAGGGCACTGCGCTAAATCAGAAACGTAACCTCAGGACATGTGAGTCCTCCTGTCACTGGAGACATAGTGCTCCTGCTCCCCCAGGTGCAGGAAAGTGCATTGGAATGAAGGGGTGGTGTGGGAGCAACACCTCAACCTGTCCCTGTGTTTTGTCACATACGGGTGCTCCAGAGGCTGATAGCGAAAGTCAAGGCCAGCTGAAACTCTGACGCATGGTGTTGTCCCATTTACTGGGAATTGGTATATTATCCACATTCAAAACCCTTTAGTTTGTTTTCTGGAATCATCTAATCCTGAAAGCCCCAAAGGAAAACTGAAGAGAGAAAAAGAACTACAGAAAAGTGGGAAACTTGTCAATTTACTTTTTCCCAACAACACTGACTCTTTGTTGGCCTGTGGACATGGATGAATCATGAGCACGTTTATGTAAATACTTTTATTGATAGAAAATCCATCAGTACATATTGCCCCCAGTGAATGTGTGTCAGACAAACAAGACAATCTGTTTGAGGGTGACGGGTGCAAGCGGACATTTGCTTCTGTGTTGTATTGGATAGCACGAGGAAGGCGCTGGCGTGCTCCTCTCTGGCATGGTGTGCTCTCCAGGCCCGGCTGGCTCAGGCACCACGGCATGGCGTGGGAAAGGTCAGGGCTGCAGGCTCCATCCCCACCTGGCCTGTCAGCTCTGCTCTGTGCCACACGCACCTCAAGCTGCACCAAGGGCCAGCGCGTGCAGTGTGGGTACACTACCACCCGGCTGCCTCCCTGCCAGGGAAACAATGCCACCCTTTCGCTGTAATGGGTGGGGGTGGATGATGTAACGCCACAGGAGACTAGCATACTTGATACCACACACAGGCAAAACTCTTTTGCTGTTTCCTACAAATGGAAAAAATTGGATTGTTTATTTTCTTGTGGGAAGGCTGTTTGGTTCTGCTGGTGAGGATAAAACCTCCCTCCCATAGTTTTACCCAATTAGACACGGTACTCAGACTTGTTATTAATATCTCGTGCTCAGACTTGGTGTGTTCTTATTGTTTGACAGGGTGGAACGGTGTGACAGCCACACTCCCAAACACAGAAAGAAACCACTGTAGTCACAGAAGGGGCAGAGAGTGACAGGGGAAGTTAAGATCCTGAAAAGGGAATGCATATAAGCAAACAGCAGAAGGTGGACCACTAATAAAGTGGCTTTTTCATCTGTATCTTCTGTTGAATCCCATTCTGTCCCAAGCTCCTTTCTTAGCACAGTGGGAAGGCGAGTTTCCTGCACTTTGGAGCTGGTGATGTCAGTTGACCTAGATCCGTCAGGGACCACAGAGGTGCAAACTCACTAAACTGTCATTATTTCTCTTTGTGATTTGGAGCTGTGGAGTCAACCCCCACCACCCCGCACCACCATCCCCCCAAATGAAATTGCTGGGTTGTGAGATAAACATTTTCAATCTTACTAGGTAGTGCCAACCTGCTCTCCAATGCAATCATTCAAAATTTATAGCCTGAATTGTACGAGAACTCTCATTTCCCAATATCCTTTCCAACCCTTGATATGAATAGTTTCAAACCTTAAATTTTTGCTAGTCTCATGGGCAAAAACTGGTAAAAACTAGGAGTGGTTTTGATTTGCACTCTCCAAATTACCAGGGGAGTTGAGCTTCTTTTTTCACATTTGTATTGGCCATTGGATTCCTTCTTCTGAGGTTCACCTACTCATTGCCTTGCAGATTTCTTACTGGGTATTTGTTTTTTTTTTTTTTTTATTCAACAGTGTCCATGAAAATCAGGGTATTTGTTTTCGTCTTGTTGAATTCTAAGTTTTAAAGAAGTTTTTATTTAGATGTATCCTTAATTTGTTCTATGTAGGACAAAGGCCGTTTCTCAGTCTGTGGCTCCTCTTTTAATTCTGTTTATGGTGCCTTTTGAAAAACTGAAGATTTACATTTTATGGAGCCAAATTTATTAATATTCTTTATTGTTTATGATTTCTGTTTACGCTTTCTTATGCTCATTTAAGAAATCTTTACCTACTCTCAAGCCGTAAATGTAGTTTTTTGTATTTTTTACTAATAATTAAATTAATTAATCAATTAGTTATTTTACAGTCCAGGTCTTTTATATTTTATACCTGTTAAGCTGCGTGTCCATAGGGAACGGAACCCAGCAGCCCAGGCTTCTTCTGCTGGTTCTCACTAAGTGCTGCTCCGGGTGGAGCAGGCTGGTGCTTTGGTCAAACCCAGGTGCCTTTCTCTTTGGCTTCCTTCTTTTTCTGATAATTTTCCTTCACATGTTTCAGGAAGCTATCTCGGCTCTCAGAGTGTTGAATATGCTCCTATGCACACATTAATCCTCTTGGCAAGACTCTTGCCCTTGACTTGTTTGTTTGCAACAATGCCGACAGCACACTGGGTAACACTGTAGACTCTTCCAGTTTTGCCCTGGTGACGTTGCAGGGTGTGCGTCTTAGAACAGTGCCCGTTCCCTTGATGTCTACGACATCGCCTTTCTTGTAGATTCATGTACGTGGCCAAAGGAACAACTCCATGTCTTCTAAAAGGCCTAGAGGACACATACCAGTGCTTCTCCCCTTTCCCTCTGTGTGCGTCATTTTGGCGAATTACTAGAAGATGGCGGTTCGGCTGAAAGCTATTTTTTAGTAATAATTTTAACCTCTTTTCTTCTTTCCACATTTGAGTCTTTGATCAGCCTTGCATTTATTTTGGAAGTTGCATCTACTTCAGCTTTTCAATACGGAAAGTTGACTGCCCTAATACCACTTGTTGAACGGTTCATCTGTTCTCCACTGGTTGGTAACACCGCCTCTATCCTACAGGTCAATTTCTGGGCTTGCTATTCTGATTCTTTGATCTTTTTAATTGATACTTACACCAACACCAAACTGTTTTTCAAACAAGTTTTGCTGAGGTACAATTTGTTAATTATATATTGCACATAGTGTATAATTGTTAATTATATAATACACTGCACGTATTTAGTTTGTAATCTCATAAGTTTTGACTTATACACCCATAAAACCATCACCACAATCAAGATAATGACCACATCATCATCCCTTAAAGTTTCCTTGTGGCCCTTGGCGATCCCTTCCCAACTCCTCATCCCCAGGCAACCACTGATTTGCTTCTGTAAGGACAAAGGGAACTTTCTTTCCACCCTCTGACGGTTCAATCATTTGAGTCTCTGGAATAAATTGACAGTGGACAGATTAATAGGAGAAAAGGCACACACATTTATCATGTGCACAGAGACCTTGGTTCTAAGGCTGCCTCTTTAGTTCGAACTCAAGTATTCGTCATGCCAGAGTGCCATCCTTTGGGGTATCATTTTCTGAGCCCCATTTTCCATCACTATAGATTAGCTTGCATTTTTTAGAACTTATATCAATGGAATCACACAGTAGGCACTTTTTTTTTGGTGTAGTTTATTTTACTTAGCATAATTATTTTGAGATTCCTCCATGTTGGTGTGTGTCTCAAGAGTTCATTCCTTTTTATTGCATAGCAGTTGGTATTCCATTGTATGGATATACCGTAATTTGTTGATCTGCTCACTGGTGGGCATCTGGGTTGTTTACAGAGTGGGAGACCAGAATATGCCTCCCTGAAATAGAAAACAGTGTTGAGCTAAAGACAAGTAGGATGCAGGAGAGCTCTCTGCCTTCTCTCCGTTTGCCTAAATGCAGGACAGAGATTTACAAAGACAAAAGGTCTTTCTGTCCTCTTGCCCCCTACTTTTCCACCGAAAGACAGGATGTAAATTCTCCTTTACTAGAGACAGCGCCCAAGAGATCTGTGAACAGATTTTACTCTGTTGGTGTCGTCTCATATATTTACCTTCCCACTGCTACCTGCCTTTGGAAGCTGGGACTGTTTTCCTTTGTCTTTTGGTTCTCTAAAATGTATCGTTCTTTGTTAGATATACTATGTGAGCCAGACTCCTGAACCACCGCCTCGAGTTACTGAGATTTCTCTCGTGTAAGGTGCACTGCATGCATTAATAAACTTGTTTGTTTTTCTCTTGGTGATCTGCCTTTTGTTACAAAAGTCTGTCTCAACTGCGAACTTATGAGGGTTGAGAAAAATTATGTTTTCTCATCTTCACCAGGTTTTGGCTATTACAAATAAAGCTGATATGAACATTTGTGTGCAAGTTTCATATGGGCATATGTTTTAATTTACTTTGGATAAATAAATACTTAGGCATGAAATGACTTTTAAAGAAGCTTGCTGCCAGCACTTGGCCACATATTACCAACAGTTGGAATGGTCAATCCTTTTACTTTAGTGTGTAGTAGCACCTCATTTTGGTTTTAGTTGGCACATACCTAGTGACTACAGATGTTGAGCATCTTTTCATACGCTTATTTGCCATCTGTATATCTTTTTTGGCAAAGTGCTCAAAACTTTGCCCAAGTGTTTCCATTGTGTTGTTTTCTTGAATGTTGAGAGTCCTTTATATTTTCTGGCTATAAATACTTTATCAGATATATGATTTTCAAATATTTTTCTCAGTTTGTGACTTCTCTAGCTTTCTCGCTTTTTGATTGAATATGTACCTCATTATTTTTTCTTTTTTGTTTTCTAAAATATGCTTCCTGTTTTAGTTGCATCCAATAAATGCTGATATGTGTACTTTGGTTTTTAGTACTGAATATTTTGTAACTTTCACGTGAGCTTTTCCTTAACCTATGGATTGTTTTAGGAATCTACCTTTTAATTTCCAAAGGTATTTTTATTTTTTTCAATTAAAAAACTATTATTGTTTCCAATTTTGTTTTATTGCATTCACAACCTGTTTTTTGTGATGTGCTTTTTTGGATCATGTTGAGAATTGCCTTGTTTTCATAAAAGATTGTATATTGTATTTATTGGGATCTGTATCTACTATCTTTTTCTTTGATTCTTATTTTTTCTTTACTGCATTCTATTGAACTAAAAGAGCTTTTTCTTTTCTTCTCTTCCTTCCTTCCTTTCTTCTTTTTAAAAAGTTTCTCTGGCCTGGTGCAGTGGCTCATGCCTGTAATCCCAGCACTTTGGGAGGCTGAGGCAGGAAGATCTTCTGAGATCAGCCTGGGCAACATAGTGAGACCTCATCTCTACAAAAAAATTAAAAAATTGGCTAGGCATGGTGGCGTATGCCTGTAGTCTCAGCTACTCAGGAGGCTGAAGTGGGAGGATTGCTTGAGCCCAGGAGTTCAAGGCTACAGTGAGTTATGATCATGCCAATGCACTCTTGCCCAAGTGACAGAGTGAGACCCCGTCTCTTAAAAAAAAAAAGGTTTCTCTTATTCCTCTACTTATTTAGAAATTATATGTTCTATTTCTGTTCATATATATCTCTCTACATATAATTTTAATTTTTCTAACAAAGCCTAAAATTAATAAATATCTTTATCCTACTCCTGAACCTTAGAATGGTGTAACTTCCCTTCAGATTCGCTTATCATCTCTTATGTTATTGTTGTCTATTATTAACATTTTAGTTCCACATTTGTTTGTAATCTCAAAAGGAGTTGTTATTTTTGTTTTAATATAAGTGTTTATTTAGATTCTCCGAGTTTTCCATTGTTGTTTGTTTTAAGCTCATTGCTTCATGCACTCTTCTCCCTTCTGGGCTAACTTTTCTCCTTGCTGAAGAAATACCAGTAATTACTTACCACGGGCCAGGCCCTGCTCTAAGCTGTGCACACACTGGCCCTTTCCCTCCCACGACAGCTCCGGGTGGTAGGCGCTTGCCCGAGGGCGGCTCTCCTTGAGTCTCTGTTTCCTCATTTATAAACCAGCTGGAGAGTTCCTCCATCCCATCTCACTGTGCGTGGTTCCTTCTTTTCTCTTTCTCCTAGTAATTTCTCTTTCTTGTTTTGGAGCTTGGGTATACATTAGTGAATAAATAATTTTCCCTAGATTTCTATGTGTTTGAAGAAGGAAGGGTGAGGATAAGGGATCTCCGCCAGCAGTCCAAACATTGTCCCCGAGAGCTTGAATTCACTAAGCTGTCAGGCATCAAGTGGCATTGCAATATCTGGAGAAACTTCACTGAAAGGCCTCAATTTTCTGTGACTTTGTTCTTTCTTCTTGATTTGAAGTCATGAACTCAATCTTAATGGAAACTAATTGAGAGTATTATGAGATATAAAATTGGAACCAATGATTCTTAAGTCAATTCATATAGTTTTCCTGGGATGGTTTTTAGGAATAAGCATGTTTAATCAGAGGATATCAGTTTTGGTCCTTATCACCCATAAATGAAGTGTGGTAATTCAGTTTAATAGTAAGTGCTCATGAATGCTATTGCATTACTAAAAATGTAAGAGACGGTGATCCTGGAATACAATTATACCCCAGCACCACCTTGAGGAAAGAACTTGTATCTGGAGGCAGGGCATGTATGTTCATGTCCATTCTAGCCACCAATGCCTTTTGCATTTCTTCTGTAAAATAAGGACACCCACAACACCAGTGTGTCCTAAAAATAATTATGTAAACATTTCTTGTGAATGAAGTCACTAACTAGTAAGAATTTTAAGGAAGGCATGCTAATAACTTAATTAAAAGACTGTAATTTAGGCTAAAGGAAAACCTATTGATTAAAAGTGAACATATTTACAGCACAGAAAGCTGTTGGAAAATAAAAATAACTGGGCATTTTAGTGCCTGAGCCATCTCTGATGCTAGAATTTTTCCCACTCTGAACTTGGGACACTGGCTCAAAGCCATGTAATGTGCCTTCCTAATCTTGGAATTCCCCTTTCTGGTGCGTATATTGTTTATCTTATACATTCTATGAGATATGAACATTTGCACTGTTTAGAGAGACTGACAGTAAGATCAACACCATTTTTTGAATATTGGCTTCAAACTGGGAGAACGCACCCAAGAGATAATAACTATCTCGGCGCTACAGCTGGGATTGGATTACTGAAGGCCTTGCCTCCTTGTCTACTTTTTTTTTAAATATCAGCTCTCTTTAATTTATATTAAAAAACATTAAGAACTTACTTGGACCAAGCACAGAGGCAGGAGGTAGGTATACAAAGACAACTGCTAACACGCGTCTGCCTTCATAGGACCCCGCTCTAGCCGGGGGTAGCCGAGCATCCGCAGTCGTAGTGTGGCGTGTCAGACGGCTGACAGGAGATGTGCAGAGTGCTATGGGAATGCGAGAGAGGAAGGGCTTAATTGCAGGGTGAAGAAAGATGAAAAGGAAGTTGGGGACGGCTTCACAGAAGAACAGACACTTGATCTTGTCTTTGAGAGAAGACTGTGTATTCATGATATGTAAAAACTGACTTCCGAATAAACTGGTGCATTTACCTCTTCTTTCTCTGAAATCCCCACTCAAACAACCACGTAGTGATTTTGAAAAGTTTTACATTGTAAATGATAAAACAGGAATAGAGATGAAGTCAATATATTCTGGAAACCAGACAACCTCTGGATGAGCGGGAAGTAGCCTGGCAGAGCAGACACAGTCGAAACCTACGCAGGCGGGGAGGGAAGCCCAGGATGCAGCTGCCCTGTGCAGCAGGGCCCCAGGAAGGTGCAGGACCTGGAGACCCAGGGACTCGGAAGAGGAAGGTGGGGCTGGAGCTGGAGAACTGATTTAGAGTCTGCAGGAGAAGTAGCCGGTCCCCTCTGCATCCCATGCGTAGGCAGCTACTGCTCCGCTACCCTGGCAGAAGACTCGATGGGTACTCTGTGAAGAGACTCAACACAGGAATTCTGGACTCAGGGACGCCGGGCTCAGTTAAGGCTGGAGGCTGCCTGCTGCGTAGTGAGGCCGCTTAGACCCTTTCCCACTCATTGTTCAGGACGGTGGCAGCCGGGCTCACGGGCCCCTGGCAGGATATTGGAGGAGCTCTCTCTGGGTAAACTGAGCAGTCCCAAGAGAAAGGCCTGCAGAGACTGACAACTGTGTGTGTCCAGTAAAAATGTACACCCATTCTCCCTTCATTGACACCCCTGTCCACAAATCCTGCCCAAGCACACAGAAATTCCAGCTAATTTATTTGAGATTTACTCTTAAATAAGAATGAGAAGGCAAATATCACGAGACGTTCGGGAAAGTTTCCAACATTAAGGACAGATCAATAACGAACAAATGGGAAAGACACTAACAGGAAAAAGGCACTTGGAGGAAATCGAGACACCACACAAAGCAGCAGAAACACCCCCTCCCTGCCAGGGCCCTGTAAATCCCAATAATTGATAACCTTGAGAAGACTAAAGAAGACATAGGCAGACGTTTTTGTAGAGGATATTCCTTTTCAGACAAAAGGTAAAGCTTTACTAGGAAAGATGCCTTTGTCCTTCCCCATTCTTTTATTCCTGGAATGTGGACACAGTGCCTGGAGCTGCAGCAGCCTTCCCGTGACTGTGCGAACGAATGCCACAAGCCGAGGATGGTGAACTAGAAAGGTGGAAGGAGCTTGGTTTCTAAAGACCTATCGAGACTCACACTTGCCTTGGAATATCTATGCCTGGGTCTCTTTTTGTGTGGAATAAACAAACTCCTTACTTGCTTAAGTCACTGTAAAAGGGTTTTCCGTTACTTGCAAATGAGCATAATCCTAATCCATTTAACAAATGTTTAGAAATATGGAGAAGACACAGTTAAAAGAGTTGAATGTAGTGAATACTTGGGGGCAGGGGACAGCTGTCTTTCTTTACTGTAAACTTTATAGAACTATTTTTCTTTTAAACTATATACATATAACTTTGAGAAAAATAAAAATAATTAAAAAAGAAAGAAAAGTGATTAGGGGGCGTAGGACATTCTGGGCTAGTGGCACAAGGACAGGCGTGAGCTTGGAGTAGGAGGTCACAGGAAGTTGGTGGCCAGGTGGGAGGAGCAGGGGACAAGAGTAGGAAGAAGGAAGCTGGAGGCAGGTTGCGGAAAGCTCAGTTTGACAAGCTATAGAATTTGGACGGCAAAAAATCTCCTCAAGGTTGATGAGTTAGCTCGGTGGTCTGGAAAAGCTAATGTATCTAAGTCATTTCCCTATAAAGGAAGAACAAAGGTACAACCAACCCAATTTAATCAGCCAATCAAAAGGGGATATCTGGTTCCCTTTTGCCTGTGTTTATGATTATTTTGGACTGATCTACTTCTCCTATTTCAGAAAAAAGATAAATAGAAATTGTTAATAATTTTTTTTTTTTTTTTGAGACAGAGTCTCACTCTGTCGCCCTGGGTAGAGTACAGTGGCATCACTGCAGCTCACTGCAAGCTCAAACTCCTAGGCTCAAGCGATCCTCCTGCCTCAGCCTCTGGAGTAGCTGGGACTACAGGCATGCACCACCATGCCCGGCTAATTTTTCTATTTTTAGTAGAGACGGGGTCTGGCTCTTGCTCAGGCTGGTCTCGAACTCCTGATCTCAAGTGATTCTCCCACCGCGGCCTCCCAGAGTGCTAGTATTATGGGTGTGAGCCACTGCGCCTGGCTGGAATTGTTAATAATTAAACATGGACAAAAACATTATGAAATTTCACTAAATTTGAGAGCTGAGGAACAAATACAGCAGCTGTGTTATGGGCTCAGCACTGTTGACATTGGGTGAGGTGCTTAACTTCTCTCTGCTGCATTTTCTTTATCTTAAAATGTTATGACAATACCTGCTTCATAGGGCTGTTGGTGGCTTTCGTGAGTTAATAAATCTAAACTGCTTAAAACAGTGCCTGGAATACAATGCTATTTAAGTGCTATTTAAGACTTTACTATTATTATTGAGCATTATTTGGACGTTAAGTGGTAAGAATACATTAAAAAAAAATCTATTGAGAACCTAAATAATAACATTTTAATATGTAAACGATGAATGGAAAACATATTATTTATCCTGACAAATAGAAGAAAACATCTGAAAGCAATCAAAGAAGGGATAATGAAGAACGATTCGGTAAATTATCTGTAAACAATGGCCTCATCAAATGCGCCATTATAAAAAACTGGCTTTGGGCAGAAGGTTCACAGAGAGAGAGGGAGAGAGAGTGCGTGAGAAAGAAAGTGGGGAGTAGAACAGGCCATGACGCATGAATGGGTTCTGACAGAGCATGAGTCAGTGATGTGGTCTGAATGCCATAAAAGGCAAAAGCCACCTTTGGACGTGGTAACAAACCCGCGCTGAGTAGCAGAACATGCTTCATTATTCCATTTCCTCTGGGTCTTGCTGGACCCAAGCTAAAAAGTCTGTTCAGACTTTCTTTATATAACATTTCCAAAGATCACATGTTGGAAAAAGTTGAGAGGAGTACAGAAATCTTGACCTGGAGTTTGGAAAAAAAGAGGAATAGGGAAAGTTTATGATAAGCACCAAAACCAACTTGTTGCTGACTTGACGACATGTGGCTAATGTTTAGAAGAGAGAGACATCGATTATTCTAATTGGCCAAGAACAGTAGACTAAGAAACTGCAGTGTAAAACGCCTGCAAAGGAACAGATATTGACCACTAGGAATAACTTACCACAAGAACTAATTGGTCAGTGGGACCAGCAGCCAAAGGAGGCCAGGAATAGCGCTGGGAATATTACGTGGTCAGAGACAACCACCTCTCGGACTGACTTTAGCATAAACATGAACTCAAAGTTGAAAAAATACTGTGGTCAGTTAAGTCCAGCTCAGACCAGTCTGTCTTCACTCTTTCTCTGTGTATAGATTTCCTTTACTGATCCCAGAGCCAAGGACTGCTAGAAGATTGTGACAACTTTGTAAATATTAAAACCAAACTCAGCAGCATCTCATTCAGGCACCCCATGGCTGCTTAATGCTAATTGATGGTGATAATTCTATCCCTATGGTTTTCCCAAGAGTACAGTGGAAACCTCTTTTGCTTTCATCTGTATTTATTTCATTTCATGAGAAAACCATCAGGGGTCACTCTCACTACCGTTAATACATGGGATCTAAGCAAACAGGAAGGAAACAGGAAAAGCTGGTGTAGGTCTGGAAACAAAACTAATGTAGGCCGAGGCTTGTCAGACTGGTCAGTGCTGTCCTGCGGTCAGATCAAATGTCACTTTCTTAGATGTCATGTTCTGACTTCCCTTTCTATTTTTTTCTTTAAAAAATTTTTTTATTTGTATATATTAATGGGGTACAAGTGCAATTTCACTACATTGATACAATGCACTGCAGTGAAGTCACAGCCTTCATTGCATCTGTCACTGGAGCAATGCATGTTGTCCCCACCAAGCCACCTCCCATATTCCAAACCACAACCTCTCCAAGCCATTGTTGTCCATCATTCCACACTCTGTTTTCACGTATGCACATTATGTAGTTCCCACTTGTAAGCGAGAACATGCACTATTTTTCTATGTCTGACTTGTTTCAGTTAAGATAATGGCCTCTAGTTCCATCTGTGTTGTTGCAAAAGACATGATCTCATTCTTTTTTATGGCTGAATAGTATTCTATTGTGTGTATAAACATATACACATCTTTAGGAAAAGACGCATTTTCATTATCCAGTCCTCCATTGATGGACACTTAGGTTGATTCCATAGCTTTGCTATTGTGAATAGTGCTGCAATAAACATATGAGTGCAGATATCTTTTTATATATTAATTTCTTTTCCTTTGAATAGATACCCAGTAGTAGCATTGCTGGATTATATGATAGCTCTATTTTTAGTTCTTTGAGAAATCTCTATACTGTTTTCCATAGTGGTTGCACTAATTTGCATTCCCGCCAACAGTGTGTAAGAGTACCCTTTTCTCTGCATCCTCACCAACATCTGTTATATTTTGTCTTTTTTATAATAGCCATTCTCATTGGTGTAAGATGATATCTCACTGTAGTTTTAATTTGCATTTCTCTGATGATTGGTGATGTTGGACATTTTTTCATATGCTTTTTGGCCATTTGTCTTCTTTTGAAAAATGTCTGTTCGTGTCCTTAGTCTACTTTTTAATGAGGTTATTTATTTATTGATATTTATCTTTTGTTGAGGTGCTTCAATTCCTTGTGAATTCTGGATATTAGACCCCTACTGGATGTATAGTTTGCAAATATTTTTTCCCATTCCACAAGTTGTCTGTTTACTCCCTTGATTATTTCTTTTTTGCAAAATCTTTGTAGTTTAATCAAGTCCCATTTATCTGTTTGCATTTTTGTTGCCTGTGCTTTTGAGGTCTTAGTCATGGATTCTTTGCCTACACCAATATTCACTTGCTTTTTCATGTTTCATATGTCCTTCCATTGATATCTGTGCATCTGGTATAGTAGTTGCTTCTTCCAATTTTTTGAAATTACTTCTGTAGGGTAGAATTTTTTTCCTAAAGATGTGTGTGTGTGTGTGTGTGTGTGTGTGTGGTGTGTGTGTGTGTGTGTGTGTATGTGTGTAAGGTTGGTTGAGTAGGACACTTTGACTTTGATTTTGGGTGCTCGCAGTAGTGTGCTCTCTGTATGATTTCTTTGGCAGTACACAGGGTCAGTGGTATCTGTGACTTCCTATGTGGCTTAGGGTAAAGTTACTGGTTGAGGCTGTGGTAACGTTTTGCTGTCTCCAGGCCCTGGTGGTGGCAGCGGTGGGCTGAGTGTGCCTGTTTTTAGGTCCCTGTCTGACCTCCCCTTCTAAAGTACATTCTTTCTCCATTCCCAGAAGTAGTACCTTAATCAGGCAACTCTTCAGTGATCTTACTTATTTATCATCTGCCTCCCTCACTGAATGTAAGATCCAGGAGCTGAGTGACATATTACCCAACACCTAGAATGGTTCCTTGCATTTAATAGTTGCTTTTTTGAAAGAACAAAAGGCAGCTCTCTACGGTAGGATGGTTTTGAATGGCTAATCACCTGCATCCTTTTTGTTAGAAAACATGTCTCCCTGAATCTCTTTTAAGTAAGGTATGGGTGGGAAAGGTCAAGAATATATGTATTATATATATAAATATTATTTAGAGATTTTCTAGTTTTAGCAGTTTTCATCAATATGTCTAGGAAAGCCTGGACATTTTCTTTGACTGAAGATGTATACAAAAGAGCAAAAGCAAGAGATAGGATAAAAAACTGGTGAGAACAAAAGGCTAAAGTTAGAAACTCAACTTTCTTTGCCACAACTTGTAGATTGACAGGGTGATCACATGTACCACCTCGCTTGGGTCAGTCCTGGCTTACACCTGCTGTCCTGGCATCATGCTTGATTGTGTCCCTTTACATCCTCAGAAGTTTCCTATGCTGGGTGATAAATTATATATTCATTATGTCCATAAGGTCCTGTCCACCCCCTTTCGCTCCCAGTCATAGTCACGTGTTTGTTGAGATGAGGATGGAATATGTGTAAGGCAGTCTAGGATGTTACTGTAATTTTGGAGTTCACAAAATATGTAAGGAAACCTCAAATACTTCTTGACCCTCATGGTATAATTGTGCTAAGGTACTGCCCCCCAGATGGTCTTTGCATTTCTTAATGTTCATTACTCAAGGCCATTTGAAGCTATTACTTCAGAGAGCAATGGGTCTACACCATGTTAAATGGTCTTAAGACACTTGTGTCTAATCCTCACAGGATTTTCTCAAAGGCTTGGTCAATTTTATTTATGGCCCTTCTCTCTTTAGGTCTCAGGGAAATCTGTTCTTGGGGAGCTTTTTGGAGGATAATCAGAGAGTTAGGCCGTGCTCATAATTACTCCTTCCTTTAATGCTAAGGAGTTTTTTCTTGGGCCAAGCTCTGAACATCAACTCCCTTCTTCTTCTTTTTTTTTTTTTTTTTGAGACAGAGTCTCACTCTTTTGCCCAGGCTAGAGTGAGTGCCGTGGCGTCAGCCTAGCTCACAGCAACCTCAAACTCCTGGGCTCAAGCGAGCCTACAGCCTCAGCCTCCCGAGTAGCTGGGACTACAGGCATGCACCACCATGCCCGGCTAATTTTTTCTATATATTTTTAGTTGTCCGATTAATTTCTTTCTATTTTTAGTAGAGACGGGGTCTCGCTCTTGCTCAGGCTGGTCTGGAACTCCTGAGCTCAAACGATCTGCCCGCCTCGGCCTCCCGGAGTGCTAGGATTACAGGCGTGAGCAACCGCACCCGGCCAACTCCCTTCTTCTTGCAGGTGAGGCTCGTTGGTCCTTGAAGAGTGCTCCTGCCATGCTAAGATATGTCAGAATCCTTGAGCCAATAGACAGGCTGGTAACACAGGTAACCATCTGACATATTCAGACACTTGCAGTGATTCCATAGGAGGGCACGTTATGCTAGAGGGGTGAGATGATTAATTTCCCAAACCAAAGTGGACCATGTGGCCAAGGGGAGAGGGCTCCTTGCTTGCTAGATCTGAATCCCCTTGATTACGTACTCTGGGATATGCTGAAAGTACAGGTCTTATCAGTGGAAAGCAGAGACGCAGATCATCTGACGCAACACATCACAATGCAGGTACAGGTAGAAATGATGTTTTTGCACCGGGTTCACTGGGATCAATCATGCACCGCAGTGACAGAAACAAACTGATCATAGAATGTGATGTCATCTCATGTATCATGTATTACAATATAATATCAATGCATCATTTATGTTAACCTGCCTATATTTCCAGACTATGGGCATCACACAGCTCAAGATGTGAGGTGCTCGGATTTTCTCATTTTCTGTAGTCTTTATCACCATAATTTTAATGTCTTCCTAGTACTCTATTGGGGTGGTGTACCTTAATTTAACTATTCTTCAATTTTTATATATTCAGGTGGTTTCATTTTTTCCTATTATAAATACTGTAATAGCTAGAAGTATCATACATGCATGTTTTCCTTCATATTTTAAATTAGTTAACATGAATACCACAAATAGGTAAAAGATGTAGGACCATTTGAAGAGCCCCAGGAGGTGGAGGCTCTGAGGAGCAGTGACTTGATGTTCCCTAAAGCTGTTTCTTTATCTGTACAACATTCTTCACGATCTTCTGTCATTTGTTTACAGGATTCCCTGAATTCAGAATATGCAGGCTGGTGAAGGACTTGACAATCTGATGATAAATTACTCTGTGAACATTGAATAGAATATATCGCACCACAAATCTGGTCGGTGGGGAGAAAGTGGAGTAAACAACTTATATCTACACACAGTGTTGCTTTTTTATGCAGCAAAGTGTCAACTATTTGCATTTCCATATTGTATATCTTGTTTCAACTTACACCTTTTTGTTTTCTTTATTTTTCTTCTTCTCAATACATGTAAATGGCTGCTGGGAGAAAATATTCCCAGTAAATTGGTAGGAGAGATTTGTGAGAAAGAAATTTCAGTGTATCTGCTGTGATTTACATGTGTCCCCAAAGTTCATGTGCTGGGAACTTGATCCCCAATGCAACAGTGCTAGGAGGTGGGGCCTGATGAGAGTCGTTTGGGTCATGGGGGGCTGCCTTTGCAAATGGATTAGCGACATTATCATGGGAACAGGTTCCTTGTAAGGACGAGTTTGACTCCCTTTCTCTTTCTCTCTCACCCTCTCTGTACCCTTCCACCACAGAATGACACAGCAAGAAGGCCCTTGCCAGATGCCAGCACCTTGATATTGGACTTCCCAGCCACCAGCACTGTGAGAAATAAATTTCTTTTCTTTGTAAAGTACCCAGTCTGTGGTATTGTGATACAGCAGCACAAAATGGACCGAGACAGCATGTTTTACCTTGTTTCATTGAATGGCTGTAAAAAAGAGTTTGCCGTTTTTCTTAATTTTTAAAATTAGTAATTAAAATAGGAGACTTTCAATAGGAAGCTTATTTTCAAAAAAGGGTATTTTGTTTTAAGAAAAAAGAATTTTTCCCTTTCGATGCTTGAGATACGTGTGATGAAGTTTAGGAACAACTTATTTGATAGTTGCTTGTTATTTCTTCTGGATGATTTGCGTAGAGATATGTGTGCGTCCAAATTGCTTAAAGATCTCTTCCATTTATTTATTTATTTATTTTTTAATTTCAGAATTTTACAGGAGTACATGTGTTTTGGTCACATAATATGCTTTTGCACAGTTTGAGTCAAAGTTACAAGTGTGCTCTTCACCCAGTTGGTGTGCATTGTACCTGCTGGGTGTGAATTTCTCCATCCCTGCCTCCCCCTCCCACCTACTTGATTTCCCTTGAGCTTTACTTCCATACGTGCACAGAAGTGTTGATTGATTAGTTCCAATTTAGTATTGAGCACATGCAGCGATTGTTTTTCCGTTCTTGGGATAAAGATCTCTTTTACAATAGATTTTCACTTTCTCATGGGATATGCAACATTTTAGAATGATGGCAAAGAAAGAGATTTTGCAGCTTCTGGTTGCTGAGACCGTCCACATTTTAGAAAGTGTTGGAAAATGCTGTGAATGTTCTTGAAGAATTTTAAAAGAGTGGCCAGACAGGCGAAGTAAGGTAAGAACAGGCATTTGCTGGGTGCCTGCTGTGTGTTGGGCTCAGAACTAAGCGATTTACAACTGTTAACACATCTCATTCCCACAGCACCTCTAGGAAGTAGGTGCTGTTATTTTTCCCTATTTTACTCAGCCTCAGTAGAAGAATTTGGGCAAAGAAACACGTTTTTCTAGTTAGATTCTTGATCCAGTATGGTGTACTGGGAGCCAATGAGGCTTCAATCAACTTTCAGGAGTTGACTGCTTTCTTGAGAACTTCTCTATGGTCAAAGCCCTCGTGTTTTAACAAAAGAAGAAAATTGTTGTCAAGTAGAATGGTAATTAGTCTTGCTTTTACAAAGTCCAATAAAAGGTAAATCCCAAAGCAGTAATGTGTTTCAAATCTGAATGTGTAACAGCTGCATTCTTATTTCTTTACTGAGTGTAATTCTATTATTCTAAATATTTTCTCTGTGTTTAGAAAAAACCCTACCTTTACCTTAATGCTCTGGCCATACGACCCAGCTGTCTATTGTCTATTCTGAATTTATATCCAATTCCTTTTATTGGAGATAGAGACAGAGAGAGAGAGAGAGAGAGAGAGAGAGATACAGGGCTAAAGGTTAAAATAGCAAATTGCTAATTTCTTAATCCTCCTTCAATGTCTGTTCATGCTTTTGAAATATATATATATATAAAACTTGAGTAATTTTTTAAAAAAGAAGTCTCCCCACTTCTGTCTAAAAAAAGCCCTCATAAACCAATTCTTTCCCTCCTTCCCTTTTTGTTTTTTAGAATGTCTGCAGGGAAAACGACCCCTTACTGTCTGTGCTGGAAGTCTCAGGGTGGGTGGATATATTCATATTCCCTTCTGGTCCCTGAGTCCAGAGTCGCTGAGTTGTTTTTATTTTTTATTTTTAAAAGTCAGTACCTATGGGCAAGGTTGCTCTTACCAGCCAACAACCAACAAACTCATCACCTAAGAAATGAAAAACAAACCAAAAACCTTGAATCTCAACAAAAACCTGTCCAGGTAACTCAGGCCCTCATTTGGGATCAAAGCTAGACCACCCCTTTTCCTACTTCCTCCCACTGCAAATAGAGGGCGTGCCCCTGAACACGCCGAGTCAAAATTTACCTGTGAGCAATTCTTTAAAAATTCTTACCTGTTGAACATTTGTTGTGTGTTCCAGTTGTTTACCATCAGACAGTTCTTTGCGTACAAAGTTCACCTTAGAGACAGCACGAGGGGAGGACACGAGGCGGGGAGGTGGTCGCTCTCCTGTCCACCGGCCCTTCCAGAAAGATCCGCAGTGGGAGGCGGGACACTGTGCTGCGGGTGCCGGCTCCTGGCTGGACTCTGAGGAATTGAGACGTGTCCCTCCTAATCTGTCGCCCGAGTGGGCTGGCCCCACAGCAGCCTCTACGGTGGGGCTCAGGGTGGGCATCCTTGGAGGCAGAGATGCCAGAATTTTACAGGGGAGGCGCCTAAGGGTGGCCATGGAGCTAGAAGGGCGTGGCGCCGGCCTGTGTGACAGCTGCCTGTGTGCGGTGCTTCACGTAAGATTCGGATAAGATTCAGACGGTATTTCTTTACTTATCAAAGAGTGTACAGGAGGGCTGCTGCTAAGGGTTGTGGGGCGGGGCGAGGGCAGGAGCCCCACCCATGAGGAGCCTCCTGGGGCTGAATCTGAGCTGCGGCCACGCCGAAGTCTGGGCCCGCTGGCAAACTGATGATGACCCGCCAAGGCAAGCACTTGTGCTGAGCCTGGGGGAGCGCTCCCGTCCTGCAGGAGGGGCAGACAGGATTGGCGTGTCCCCTTTGCTGGGGCTGGGGAGGTGCTTCCAGGAACCTTCAGGTGCTCAGTGCAGGGGTGGGGCTTGTTGACTGACCCCTGAGAGGGGTCTCCAGGAAATAGTAGGCAAGTCTGGGAGTTAGGGGAGTCTGTGCGGGTGTGTGGGGGGCATGGGCAAGGGTGGGAGGCCGGGAAGTCTCACGTTGGGAAGTGCAGGCCAGAAACAGTGCAGTTCTGAATTCTTACCGTCGATGTGGCCTTGTCTGTATGTATAGGTGGATGAGCCTGAGGAGTGTTGCGTGTTACCCGCACTCTAGCCAAGTCCGCCTGCGGCACACTGGGTTGCTGTGTCCTTAGCAGGACCGAGTGTCCCTGCCTCTTGCTCTGTTCATGCACGAGTTCTGATTAGATGGGCTTTGGATCAGCCTCCTACCTTTCCCCAGGCCCGGTTCCCTTCCTAGCTTAGTAAGGATTCCTGCCCCCACTCTTCCTGGCACCCCACCCCCTTCCTGCCCCAACTCATGCGACCTGCCCAGGCAATTGCTCTGGCCTTTTTGGGTTCTGAGGTGGCATTTCACTCTGAAAATTACACAAATTTTGCTAATTCAATCACACACGCCATGAGCAGTTCTCTTAACCATAAAAAAATTGTCAAGCATAGACCTTCATTGAACAACACTTTGCAGACTTGAGGTATTTGCTAAAGGCTAACTCTGTTTATCTTCAAAAATGGTTGGATAAATCAAAGTCAGTTTGCCAAAACGTGTTAAGTTTTCAATTACAGCCAATTCAGTAACTGTGTTTGAGAGTCTGCCGTGTATCAGGCACTGAGCTAGGCACTGTCATCTTACCAGTATCCCTTGGGTACTAGTTATTCTTGCAAAAGGTATAGAATTATTCCTAAGTAGTTACCATTGCTGATACTTTCATAGTGGAATGTCTTTTTTCATTTATCTTAATTTGTTTTTGCTAGTATATGGGAAAACTTTAAATATATATATTTTACTTCTTCCTACTTCTTTGAAAACTTTCATTAATTTAAATTTTTAAATCTCAACTTCTGTACTTTGTGGTATAGGATTATGTCATTTACAAATTTTTTCCATTTATTTACAATATTTATTTCTCTAAATAAAATTTCTAAGCATTTTGTAACTTAGTGGAGACAATTCAAATTATAAAAAGTGCCAAAATTTACTTTATTTCCATTAGAACTAATTTGAAACATTTGGGTATATAGATGCATAATGTATTATGATGAGGTATGTTCTTTGTGGATGGCTGCAGTGGTATGACATAATTCAGTTTTATTTCTTTTCAGAGAAGCATGTGAGCTGCTTTTGGAAGTTACATTTATATAGCAACTGTACCAAAAAAGAGATTTAATAAACATTTCACTATAAATTTGATTAAGTGATATATATGAACTTTTATAGTCTTTGCCTTTTAATCCTCAAGTAGACATTGGAGAAAGTTTAATTCTCACATCAGATATTTGTTAAATTTGTTGGGTTCTTGGCTATCTGGTTCTTGTAACAAGGCTGGTCCCTGGGAGAAGGATGGGACAAGGACCAGGTTCTGGAAGAGAAAACAAGAGTCTCTGGTGATGTCTTTCCGGGAAGTGGGAACTGTGGTCTGCAGAGATGATGTCCACCAGAGATGGAACCCTGGCCTTAGACATGGACAACAGGATGGAAGGTGACTATTATTTAACATTGATGATGAGTATTTTGAACATGAGGATCTGATTGTAACATGTAACATTTTTAGGGCCCTTATTTGTTTGCCAGTTATCTATTTGTGCCTCTCAGCTCTTAACCCACCCTTCATCGCCTGCTCCATGCTAAGGGAGCTGGGCATCGTAAGCACCTCCCATTTGCGGCTAGCATGCTGTCAAGCTCTGTCAGTAGAGGGTACTAGACCAATAGTAAAGAAGAATGGGCATCACTTTCTGGTTCTGGTGTGATTCTGGTTTTGGCTTTTAAAATCCTACTGTGGCAGCCAGTGGCATGGGTGGAGGACACCCAGTGGTGCCCACCTACATTTAATTTCAAGGGTATCCTGAAGGCAGATTCTCATTGAGTGTAGCAGGCGCCCTAGTAGTCAGCTCAGCCTTGAGCCTCCTACACCCTGGTGGGGTGTTTCCAGCGTGCCAGTCCCAGCCCACATTGCCCTGCCCATCAACCTCTGCCCAGCCACTGTGGACCAGCTCTGGCTCAGCACAACCCAGAGAATTTTCCCACCATCGCTGCGCTCCAACCACACCTTTTCCAGTGAGATCTGACTCTCAGCTTTGGGGAGGTGAGTCGTCTTCTTTATAAGTTTGTTCTTTCACTGGCTATTTGCCTTCATGCCCTGGGTATTCTTTAGAGCTCTCTTTGCCCCTATGCACGTAACCCTCTGTTCTAGTTTTCTTTACATTAAACTTTCCTTGCTAAAATTATTGCGTTGTTTCTTTTGTCTCCTATTTAGACTCTGACCAATATGATAGTACATAATTGATAGAAATATTGAATTTGTTCCCTTATATATTTTATTTCCCTCCTATTTGAAGCCTAGGGTGGGGAGAGTTCGAGAGACTGGGAGGAGGATGGAACTCCATGCTCCTGTCCTAACAAGTGCAAACCCTTAGAAGCTGTGAGCTGCACCCAGTGGGACTGGATCCCCGACATCTGCTACCCAGATTCTCTGAGGATTTCCACACCTGACACCACCTCTGGGGAGAATGGAGGAAAACTGACGACAGAACACCAGCCCTGCATCTGGGTGAGGGGAACCCCAAGAAAAACAGCTTGCATTTCCTGCCTGTCTGGAGGATGGGAACTCAGAATTGGAATTAAGCTGAGTTAGAGAAGATAAATAAGACATTTTCAGTGCATCTGCTTCATAGTAGTTACATTTTTTATGTCGAATCATTGAGAAAAAATATAAAGATAAAAACTGGTATGAACTTAGTAATTCTTGTACATAAGCTTGTATTTTATTATTGACAAAGCAGTTACACACATTTGAGAACACTGGTACGTATACCACTTTATTTGCCTGTTTAGTCTGTAGACCCAGGAATCTTCTGCCTGAAGGTAATAACTCCACAACCTCACTGGGAGCAGAGGCCCGCAGCTCTGAGAGCTCAGAGCAATTGCTACAATTATGAGAATGGAAATAACACTGATAGTCAAGCGCTCATTAGTACATAATATGGAGATGATATCACCTTTTGAAAACTCCTCACATGCAGAGATCTGGCTTTAATTTGCAAAGTCTCCATCCCCACCCTCTGTTTTTCTTTGTCTATTTTTTTTTTACATTGAAATATGAACTATTCCTGAGAGAAGACGCTCCTCTAGGATAAATGCACTGGCCCCGCCTGGGACGATGAGGAATCATTGAATGAGAGGCTGCCTGCTGCCCCTGGCTGGGGCGATGCCAGGGGAACAAAACAGCTTAGAGCTTGTCCCTGTCTACCCAGCTATCGGTCATCCTTCCTTCTCATTCCTGCTTTCCTTATTTCTTTTTCCTCTGGAAGTAGGGAAAGCCTCTGATGTGCCCTCAGTCATATTTTTCTCTTTCTCTCCCCATCATATTTTAAAATTAGTATGCTAATATTTATGAAGATGTAACAAATACTTATAAATAATATTGACTTTATTATTAATTACTAAATATGATATAATTAATTATGAGATTAATTTATGAACGATAATTTATAAACATGCTAACATTTAAAAGACGATAATATTTATAAATTATAATAAATATTTAGAAAGATGTATGAAGGAATAGTTAACATTTTCCGACATTCAAGATATGTGCTTATTTGTTTTCATAACTCTGGTCTAGCACCAATCCAGAGAATTGAAATATCAACAGGAAAAAAGGAAATGAAGAAAGCAAATGACAACATTAGCTGCGAAGCATTTCCTTCAGCAAAATCAGGAAATATATTTTCCCAACTTTGATGTGATAAAATGAAATGATAATACTTTTATTTCTTTAATCTAATGTCCTGTGCTCTATTTTCCCTGTGACCATTCACGACACAACCTTTGTGAAATAGGCCTGTTCGGCGGGGCTGGGGCCAGTGGGAAACGGCCTCTCTGGTTCTCTCACTGCTTCTCAAGTGCTTTTCTTCTGTCACCTCCAGCTCAGAGACCGAATTTCCTTTTCCCTTATGTGCCAACTGTTAAGCAGAATTAGTTACAGTACTGGAAAGACTTTCTTGACAAATTTCACTTTCAGGTCCTGGAAAAAAGGATCCGAGTCTTCGTATCTGTGACTTATGGGGCGATGAGGCCTCTTGGCAGCTCTTCTCGGTCCAGTGGGACAAGCCACTCACATATGGATGCCTGGAAATCATACGTCCGTTCCCATCCTCATTCTAGAGTCTCCGCGTCCCCACTGGGGCGTGGTGAGTGAACACACGATCATTAAATGAAAGAGAAAAGGAAGGAAAACAGCAATTTTGTAAAACTGGAGAACGAAGACAAAACAGAATTTTTACATTTTGATACTTTTCCCTCCTTGGAATTTCACCGAAACTGGTTTTCTTTGTGCCAAAGTGTTGATAATTCTATATAATGACTCAAGGAAGTACACTGCTAGTCTCCAGTTAAAGGCAGACGTCTACACTGTGCCCCCAGTAGTAGGTGCTGGGATGCTCGTGTCCGCCCCGATGGAGAAATGATCCTCGCAGAGGGCGGGTTTAACAGAGTCAAAGATGTAGTACTTCCCCGCTCAGCTTTTGTGATAATAAGAGCATGAACGATCTTAAACACAAGTAGTAATCAGTGACTGGCCGAGGTTTGGGAAAGGGGCTGACAGAGCCTTCCCTTTTCGTACAGCCTTTGCCTTCAGCCGCTGTCACCTGGCAGTGGTGGCCCTCGGAGCCGCCGTCCCACTTATTCTGTGCTGCTATCCAGAGCTCCTCTCCGTCAACCAATGTGCCCGTTAGTGCCACTTTGTGTGTGGTGAGTGTCTGCTCAAGTTGAATGGAAAACATTTACGGAATTAAATGGGGCTGGGTTATATTGTAAATGTTGAAAAGAAACCCATGCATTTGGCAAAAAAGGAAAACAAAGCAAGGAATATTGATTTTGTTTAAAAGAAACCATATAGGATTTTCTGAATTGTGACCTAGTTTTAGGAACTGGCTCTAAGCCCAAGTTCCTGACTGTTTTTGAGCAGCCTAGGGCATTTTCCCAACTTAGCCCACACCTGTCCTCAGGTGCACTGTGTGTGGGAAGCGGTGGTGACGCTCAGGGCGCACGGCTCAGAGCTGGCGGATGGTGAGGCCAGTGAGGTGCGTGCCTGGCCGCTGCCTGGGCCCTCCTTTCCGTCTTCGTTTCTCTTCTAGCTTTCCATGCTTTCCACAGGGACTCAGGGCTTTTGGCAAAAGTGTAATCAGAATTTTTCAAACAGTCTAGATTTATTTATTTATTTGTTTATGTTCTTTTTAAATTTTTTGTAGAGATGGGGTTTTGCTATGTTGTCTAGGCTGGTCTTGAACTCTTGGCCTCAAATGATCCTCCTGCCTCAGCCTCCCTAAGTGCATGGATTACAGGTGTGAGCTACTGCACCTGACCAAGATTTTAGATATTCAGTGTAAATATTCTCTAAAGCATAGGCGAACCTGTTAGATTGTGGGTTCTAGCTTTAGACTTGAGAAAGAGTTGTAGTGTCCCCTCACCCTGCAATGACCCATTCCCTTAGGACTCTGAGCTCAGCTTTTTGCTTAGCCTAGTTACCTAAGGAGCTAGTGCTCAGGAGTGGCTTGTTGGGTCAACTTGCAGGAGGATTCATATTTTTAACAGGTTAGTCAATTTCTAAACTCAGAGGTAACCAAATGTTTTCCTGTTTTGAGTTGTGGGCCATGCGATCAGAAATCCAAATATGTGTGAACTTTGTTAACATTTTCTTTGCTAGAATGATGAATTGAGGGAGCTGGAGTATTGGATGTGACTTAAACATGTGTTAAATATGTAGAACCTTTGTTCATATTCTTTTCGGAATGTAAGTGATTCTTCCTAAATTTCATTGTTGAGGTTTAGTGATTAAACATGAAAAGCTCAAAACTGTATGATTAATTGAAGCTTTAATGGACACTTCACAACGTGAGCCTAGTAATAGTTACTCAATGGAAGTAGCTGGATGTGTCTACCAGGATGCCCATTATGAAATTCAGTAAGTCAATAGCTCTAGACAGTGAGGGATAGTTATATTAATGTTAATTTTAACGTTAATATCATGTGTGGTACTGTTTAAAAAACATGTTTTTTTTCAGGAGGTATGTAGGTTGTCCTAATGTTACCTTAAGCAGTGGTTTTCAAACATTTTATTTGTTGAATTTTCCTTTAAATGAAACATTACTTTAAAGGCTAGTGTTAGATGAAAACAGAGCTGCCCCAGCTGAGGCCCAAACCCTCGTTCTCGGCCTTTCCTCCTTGAAGCAGCCATGAACACTCTGTGGAACTGCCAGGCCTGCTGGGGAATGGCTGGGGTACCATCATCCGTGGGAGACCGGAACACACTGCCCCAAACACAAAGCTTTGTTGAGGTGAAGGCAATTAAGAGAAAGCAGATGCAGGAAAGCTCTTGCCTCCCCCTATTTGCCTAAAAGCAGGACATAGATTTGCAAAGACAAAAGTAGCTGCCAGGGAGAACGAAGGTGAACCACTGAACACAGCTTTAGAGCCTTTTTTCCTGGAGATGACATCAAAGCCATCTGCATTAACCGGGTTTACTGACTGCCTTTCACCTGCCATTTATTTGCCATCCAATAGTTGTTGTCCCTAGAGACTCAAAGTCCTTTTCCTTTGTCTTGTCACGTCTCTAAAAATTCCCTGTTTTTTGTTGAAGATTCTATATAAAATGAATTCAAGTCCGCTTCTTTGAGAATTACTCATTCCCTAGGTGTCTCTCATGTATATACGAAATATGCATGTTAATAAACTTCTGTTTGTTTTTTTCTTGTTAATCTGTCTTTTGTTACGGGGATCCATTTCAACTAAAAACTATAGGAGTCAAAGAAAAAAATTATTCTTCCCCACATATCTAAAAGAGTCTTGTGGGGATCTACCTGGCACACACTAATTCAACTCCTACTGGGCCACTCGAGTGTCCCTTGAGTCCAGTGTTGGTCCCTGGGACCCCGTGCTACAATACATCCAAAGAAACATTGTACTTGGCCATAAAAGAATACTGTGCCATCTTTGACTCAGGAAAGATTCTCACTCAGCCTAGGAGAGTGTTCAAAGCACCCTCTCAAAGCCAACGCACGTAGAAAAATAAAGCTCTACCCTCATAGCTTTTCTGTGTCCAGCAGAGAATGAAACCTGGAAGATGGTGGAGGCAGCTGGCACCTCTGCGATTCAACGTGCAGGACAAATGAAGCAGCTGAATCCCGCATCCTGGTTTATTAACTGGGCCCTGAGCTTGAGAGGTAGATAATACATATTTTCCTCTTTTTGTAAAAGTTCTGGGTTGGGCCAGATGACACTTGGAAGCTGACCTCGGAAGGCTCTCTTTGGAAGGCTGGCTTGTGTCATATGATGAGAGCTGTGGGACGGTCACCAGGCCAGTCACTCACAGTGCCAAGCCTGGTCTCCACAGCTTCGAATTCATTCCAAAATAATTGAAAACATGTGTGAAAATATGCATTCTCTTAAGGTTAAAAATTTCCTTGTGATGTACTTTCCATACCATTTTAATTTAAAATGCTGTGGCCAAAAAACTTTTGTATGTCAGTATATAAGTGTTTTAAAACAAATCTTTTAAAAATAAAAATTCTGAAGGATGAACAGAGGGCTGAATCATAGTTCTGAGAATTGAGGCAGGTGAGGAGCCTAAAGGAAATGGCTTGAAGCAGTATTTTTCAATGCAAAATTATAGTTTATAATTTAGTCCAAATGTCTTCTATCATTGCTCCCTCAAAAATGGTTCTTACATCTGGACATTATGTTTGTGATATCCAACAAAGAGGAAAAAAAGCGCCTGCCCATGTTTATTCTGCACAAGTTTCCATCTGCTGCAGAAGTGGCAATAGCAAATGCCTATGGGGATAAGCAGGTAAAGCGTGCACGGAAAGCAAGCGGGTCTGGCTGTGGCCACCTGGACAGAAAGTGCCCACCTAAAGGGAGCTGCCATTTGGGAAGGCTGATCCAGTGTTGCCAGAGGTTCTGATTTTTCTAGTTAAGCTGGAAATGAACATTTTAATGTAAACTATCCTGACTTAATGTTTTGGAAATTAAGGATATAAATACAATATGTGGTCTAATAAATACCTCTGAAGGCCAGACCTGGTGTGGGGCCACCAGTTTTCAATCTCAGGGCGTGATGTTGGTCTGAAAGTTAGATGACGACAGAGTCTCTCTGGCCTTGCGAAAGGATGGGACGAGTACGCTGCAGAGTAGGGTTAGTACCATTTTGAGTTCCCCTAGTTTAAGTGGGAAGAATGAGAGCCAACTTTAAGGTAAAGTCAAAGAATGTAGCAATCCAAATGTGGGTAAAAGTAGGTGAGATGGAAAGTGAGCTCCAATGAGGGGAGGGGGGTCTGGAGCCACAGTCACCGGGGACCTTGCAACATATCAATGAATGGTGGGAGAGGAGCTTGGAACAAGGGTAGGCTAATGCCAACATCTGATGAGTGTCTACTCCCAAGTGGTATGTTTAACTCTCAAGATAGAAAGATAATTGTCCATAGTTATTAACTCATTATCTTTGGGGTGCCTTGTTACCTTTCTCTTCCTCACCAGCCTCATTACCTCATTAAACTCCACTTTCTTTTTTGTGTTGGATCTTAGCCAGTTGATCATTTACACTTGGCTTCACTCACAGTTGAGTCTCTCCCATGATTGCCAGTCATCTTGAAATAAGAGGCACCCACCTTATTCCCTACACCACCCTTGGGTACTGGCAAATTAGGTACTCCATGATTATTGCTTGGCAGAGCAAGGCCAAACAGGGAAATGAGAGAATTTTGTCCAGCAGAATATGAAGACCCAGAAGCAAATATGATAAGAGGTGGTGGGGTTCATAGGTCAAATGTTCTAACTCTGGCAGGGGAGGCTCTCCTTACTTAAGGAGTAATATTGGACCAATCAGGCCCACTGATATGAATGAAGCTTCACAAGGCTGGGAAGAACCTGAGAAGTCTTTCTGCCTCCATTACATCCAATTTAGCTGAGGCCAAAAAATGGCCATGTCAATTTGTCTTATAGGATCAGAGTCTAAGAAAGAAAAAGAAGAGAGCCTGGAAGACTTCTAATTCTGGCCAAATTGCAATAGCAATTGCAATTTGCTGGCCTCGTAGAATAAGTCCCTAACTTATTCTACGAGGCCAGCATTACTACCCAAACTAGACAAGGATGCAACAAATAAAAAAAACTACAGACCAGGATCTCTAATGAAAATATATGCAAAAATCCTCAACAAAATGCTAGAAAACTGAATCTAATAGCACATAAAAAAATACACCATGATCAAGTGGATTTATCCCAGGAATGCAAAGATGGTTCAACATATGCAAATCAATAAATGTAATACACACATCAATGGAATGAAGGACAAAAACCTTATGATCACCTCAGTTGATGCAGAAAAGGCATTTGAGAAAATTTAACATATCTTCATGATAAAAACTCCCAACAAACTAGGCATTAAAGGAATGAAACTCAGCACAATAAGGGCCATATATGATAAACCCACAGCTAACATACTGAGTGGGAAAAAGCTGAAATCTCTCCTTTAAAAACTGGAACAAGACATGGATGCCCACTTCCACCACTCCTATTTGACATAGTACTGGGAGTCCTAGTCAGAGCAATCAGGCAAGAGAAAGAAAAATAGGCATCCAAATTGGAAAAGAGGAAGTCAAATTGTACCCCTTTGCTGATGACATGGTTTTATATCTAGAAAAACCTGAAGACTCCACCAAAAAATCTTAGATCTGATAAACAAATTCAGTAAAGTTGCAGGATCAAAATCAGCATACAAAAATCAGTATTATTTCTATATACCAATAATGAAATAGCTGAAAAAGAAATCAAGAATATAATCTTATTTACAGTAGCTACAAAAAAAATTACCCAGGAATAAATTTAACCAAGGAGGTGAAAAATCTCTACAAGGAAAACTGCAAAGCAATAACAAAAGAAAATGAAGAGGACACAAACAAATGGAAAGACAACCCATGCTCACGGATCAGAAGAATTAATATCAGTAAAATGATCATACTCCCCAAAGAAATCTGCAGATTCAATGCAATCCCTATCAAAACGCCAATGTCATTTTTCACAGAATCAGAAAAAAATAATCCCAACATTTGTATGGAACCTAAAAAGAGCCTGAATATCCAGAGAAAACCTAAGCAAAAAGAACAAAGCTAGAGGCATCACACTACCTGACTCCAAAATACATTACAAGAATATAGTAACCAAACAGCATGGTATTGGTGTAAAACAGACACATAGACCAATGGGACAGAATAGGGAATCCAGAAATAAATCAATGTATTTATAGCCAACTGATTTTTGACAAACATGCCAAGCACATACATTGGGGAAAGGACACCCTCTTTAATAAATGGTGTTGGGAAAACTGGATATCCACATACAAAAGAATGAAACTTGATCCTTATCTCTCACCATATACAAAAATCAACTCAAGATGGAGTAAAGGCTTAAATGTAAGACCAAAAACTATAAAACTACTAGAAGAAAACAAAGGGAAAATACTTCAGGGCATTGATCTAGGCAGATTTTACAGCACAGACCTCAAAAGCACAGATGACAAAAAGAAAAATGGACAAATGAGATTATAGTAAACTAAAAAGCTTCTGCACAGCAAAGGAAACAATCAACAGAGTGAAAAGACAACCTGTTGAATGGGAGAAAATATTTGCAAACTATTCATTTGACAAGGGACTAATATCCATAATATACAACGAACTCAAACAATTTAACAATAAAAATCCCAAATAATCCTATTAAAAAGTGGACAAAGGACACTTCTCAAAAGAAGACATAGTAATCTTCAAATGGACTCTCCCAGAAACCCAAACAGGGTTCTGGCAATAGACTCTTGTGCTGGGTTTACAGTGCAATGAGTGTCCAAAGCCAAATTTCTAGCTAAGATTACATTTCAGTGTAGAACACATGGGATACTAATCCACGGAGAGAATTATCCTTATAACTCAACAGCCAGGACAACATCCAGGTCCTAAAGTGTTCAGATTGAAAATACCTTTTTTACTTGAAGGCTCAGTAGTACAAGGTCTCAGTTAGGTCACTACTAGTTAGTCACTTCTATGCAATTAGTCCCTTCCCTTGCCAGCAGGGCTATTAAACTTTACTTAGTATTGTAATAGAGACATATTTGGAGTTAGTTTTGCCAGAGGCTTCTATTTTATTTTTGCTCAATAACTATTTGTGCTTAGTGATTCTGAAGGTGATGTAGGGCTTCCAAAAGAGTCTTGTTAAAGAAGAAGAGATAACTTGATGACCAAGACCAATATGGTCTCTGTCGGCCAATAAGCATCTTTGTCAACTGCTAGATTCCATTACGCACATCAGGATATTAAAAACTCTGAGAAACCTGGCAGTGGAGGAAGAAGCTGACTCCCAAGACAGTGCTATGTGTCAGCTAGATGTCAGCATGATGGCTATGAGGACCAGAACAAACATCCCCATTGACCTAACACACACACAGACACACACACACACACACACCATGTATCACACACATGCCACACCCACCCATCCACACACACCACACACATACACACCACACACCCATCCATTCATACACACACCACACACATACATGGACATACCACACCCCCATCCATTCACACACATACCACATACCACACACACCACACATACTACATACAAACATACCACACACACCACACATCACACACACCACACATCACATACACATCACACCCACCCATTCACTCACACAACACACACAGCACACATACATATCATACACATATACATATCACATACACCACACTTCATGTACACACCACACCCACCCATCCACTCACACACACATCACACATGCATACCACACACATACACACTACACATACTGCACAGCACACACACACACACACCACACCCATCCACTCACAACACACCACACACATACACACCACACATACTCACAGCCATGATGTCAGGCCTGAGGCACTAGGAGGGAGAAGGCAAGGAAGATAAAGAAGGGTCTGGAAAGAAATGATGATAATGGAGGCAGATTAAATTTTAAACCAGGAAAGGCTTCTCCTCAGAGGTGGCCTGCTAACCGTGGATCCCTCTTAAGCCAGAGGGATGTCTCTTACTCTTACTTCTAAGCTCTCAAGACGGAATGTCCTTTCCATATTTGATTATTTCATAGGATTCTGTAAATTGAATGAGGGAAATGCTGATCCAGAGGGTGTATTTTTCAATTTGAAGTGAAAGTCTTGTTTCTCTTTCAGTCATGCGTTTAGGCCTGTCTTTCCCTTCTATGTGGATGAGACCTTCCTAGATAAGAGGGGAATAAAAGGACTTAAAAATATTTATGAAGACCTCTGAGTGTGCAGAGCAGAAGGGAGGAGCTAACATTATAACATCGTACCCATCACTAGGGAGAAGACCAGAGCTGGTGTTTGGGGAGGATACTTGCACAAAAAGATCACACATTTCAGTGAGCCAAATATTATACAAAAACGCATAAAATATTATGGAAAAAGCCATAATGTTAAGGAGGCAAAGCATAACTCTATTTTATTTACTGGTAGAATTTAATGCAGTTTAGCCATATGAATTAGTGGTAACTTTTGCAGTGTCTTTAAGTTAGTTAATGGAACTTATCTCACTTAATGTTCAATATGAGGACAGCTACTGCTATGGTTTGAATGTGTCCCCCAAAATTTATGTATTGGAAACCTGATTCAAAAGCAACAGTACTGGGTGGGACATTTAAGGCGGGACATTTAAGAGGTGATTAGGTCATGTGCAGTGGGTTCGTGATTGAGGGGTGGGCTCCTGACAGGAGGATAAGTTTGGCCCCATTCTTCCCTTGCTCTCTTGCCTTTCCACCTGCCGCCACGGGATGACACAGCAAGAAGGCCCTCACCAGATGTAGCCCCTTGCTCTTGGAATTCCCAGCCTCCAGAACTGTAAGAAATAAATCTCCATTCTTTTATAAATTCCCTAGTCTCGGGCATTCTGTTATAGCAGCACAAAATGGACTAAGACAGCCACCTCTCCCTGTTTCTTCTATCTTTCACTGAGACGTTTCCA